>CM034532.1:38435808-38460808 GCA_020002185.1 Paraescarpia echinospica | reverse complement strand
CGGACAACCCTATTGCTCTTTGTCTCACTACATGTCACACACTTGACACACATAGATAATGAGAACATCCCTATTCCTCTGTGGGATGTCACACACTTGATACACATATATAATGAGGACATCTCTAGTGCTCTCTGTGACAGTACACATCACACACTTGACGCACATTGATAATGTGGACATCTCCATTACACTGTATGTCACTACATATCACACACTTGACACACATCCATAATAAGGACATCCCTAGTGCTCTGTGAGACACTACAGATCACACACTTGACACACATAAATCATAGATCATGAGTACTTCTCTAATGCCTCATTTGACACAACACATTACATATGTGACACACATAAATCATGAGGACTTCTCTATTGCTCCGTGTAACACTACACATCACACACTTGACACACATTGGTCATGAGGACATCCCTAGTGTGCCATGTGACACTATATAACACATTCTTGATATACATCAATTTTGAAGATATTGATGTATTCTAGTGCATGCATTCAGAAAAAAAGATATTGCACATGCAGTACCACCCTTTGCATCAACAAATTTAAATAAGATGTCCACCTTAATCTGTTCTGCATGCCTGTCTTCTAGGTCTAGCAACATATCTTGAGTAACGTGACTCGCGTCAGTGATCTCTTTCTCACGTGAGGTCTTCCTCACATGCCTACATAACTAGAGTCATGTCAGTGATCTCTCCCTTGTGGTATGGAGAGAGTATTCCCCCTTGTCTTATACCATTTGTTTCAAGAAATCCATCACAAAAAATACCACACAAATGTATTTACATAGTTCCATTTGTGTGCCTGTCTTACTCTATAAAAGGTATTGGAAGCGTCAAGGAAACCCACGAACATGGATAGAGATAGAGAGAGAAAGAAAGGGCACATGTGCAACAGAGTGAGAAGAAGACAGAGACAGAGAGTGAGAGGTTGTGTGTAAAAGTGTGTGAGAGAGAGAGTTACAGAGAGAAAGTGAGTGAGAGAGAAACAGACAAACAGAGAGGGCAAGAGAGAGGGCTAGTTAAAAAGAAGGAGCGAGAGGGGACAAAGAGGTAGGGGTGGAGGGATTGAAGGTGGGATGGAGAGAGGAAGGGAGAGGGAGAGAGGGGGAGGCAGGGAGAGAGATAAAAGAAAGACAGAGACTGAGTGAGATAGAGAGAGGGGGGGGTCAACCGAGAGAAAGAGAGAGAGAGTGAGTGAGAGAGAGAGACAGAAAGACAGAGACAGAGAGAGAGAAAGAGAGAGTGAGACAGCGAGAGAGAGGAAGAGAGAGAGAGACAGACAGTGAGAGAGAGGAAGAGAGAGAGAGAGAGAGAGAGAGAGAGAGAGAGAGAGAGACAGAGACAGAGAGGGCAAGAGAGAGGGCTAGTTAAAAAGAAGGAGCGAGAGGGGACAAAGAGGTAGGGGTGGAGGGATTGAAGGTGGGATGGAGTGAGGAAGGGAGAGGGAGAGAGGGGGAGGCAGGGAGAGAGATAAAAGAAAGACAGAGACTGAGTGAGATAGAGAGAGGGGGGGGTCAACCGAGAGAGAGAGAGACAGAAAGACAGAGAGAGAGAGAGAGAAAGAGAGAGAGAGACAGACAGTGAGAGAGAGAGAGAGAGAGAGAGAGAGAGAGACAGAGACAGAGACAGAGACAGAGACAGAGAATAACTTGTTTGACCTGCCATTGTGCAACACTGACCTCAGTTTGAGCTGCTACTGTATTACACTGAGTCACTCACCCTAGGGTGACCTGCCATTTTGTGACACTGACTTCACACTGATGGCCATTGTGTGGCTCTGACCTCAATTTTTACTGCTAATGTGTTGTACTGCAACTGTGTTGCACTGACCATAGTTTGACCTGCCATCTTGTGAAATTGGTCTTAGTATGACACTGACCTTGGATAGACCTCCCTTTGTGTGACACTGACTTCATTTTAATCTCTCTTTGGGTGGCACTGACCACAGTTTCAGCTGCCATTGTGTGCTACTGGCCTTGCTTTAATGCCATTTTATGGCACTAACCTCAGTTTGACCAGCCATCTTGTGACACTGACGTTCTTAGCTTGACCTACCATTGTGTGACACTGTCTTCAGTTTGACCTGCCATCTTGTAACACCGACCTTAGTTTGACCTGCAATTATGTGATACTGACCTTAATTTAACCTGCCATCTTATGACACTGACATGCATTTGGTTTCTTGCTTCTTCATCTCCTCCTTAGCCTTTGTAGGCATCTCATCCAGCTTCTTGCTCTTATTCCCCATTTCATTCTCCATTTCCCTTTGCAGCCTCCTGAAACAGCTAGGAGTAGCACACTATAATTTTGTTATGTTGCCAACATGTTGTTGGGCGGAATTAGCCATTTCTCCAATACTAACCCTCCCTCAAATGGGAAAATCTTCAACACTTCCCTCCAAAAATGTTCTTTGCAAAAAAATGGCAATCTCAATCAACCACACTACAGGCCTGTTAACTCTGTTCTGCAATGTAGCAACCAATACAAAATAATGGCTGTGTATTGCTTATGTCTATCATATATCACAAACATTTCTTTCATATTTGAAACAGACCTATTCTAATCATATGTACGCAACATGAACACAAGAATCTCTAAGGAAACTATCTATCTGTGAAAATATAAATCAACATGCTGACATAATGGGTATGATGGAATTTATAGGAAAGTCACTTAATTTATGTTGGTGTCTTTTCTGTAAACAACTTCCATTCCTCTCCCTCTGTCTTTAATAACATCTGATCCTGCAGCTTCACCAGCTTGTCTTCCTGTTAATGGTATACTTACAAACATGATATTGATGACACACATATATCATGAAAATGTCCCTAGTTAGCCATGTGACAATATAAGTGAAACACATAAATCAAGAGGACATACCTAGTCCTCCGTGTGACACAACACGTTAGACACACACTGGACAGACATAGATAATAAGGATATTCCTAGTGCTCTATGTGACACTACACACCACACACTTGACACACACATAGATAATGCGGACAACCCTATTGCTCTTTGTCTCACTACATGTCACACACTTGACACACATAAATAATGAGGACATCCCTATTCCTCTGTGGGATGTCACACACTTGCTACACATATATAATGAGGACATCCCTAGTGCTCTCTGTGACAGTACACATCACACACTTGACGCACATTAATAATGTGGTCATCTCTATTACACTGTATGTCACTACATATCACACACTTGACACACATACATAATAAGGACATCCCTAGTGCTCTGTGAGACACTACAGATCACACATTTGACACACATAAATCATAGATCATGAGTACTTCTCTAATGCCTCATTTGACACAACACATTACATATGTGACACACATAAATCATGAGGACTTCTCTATTGCTTCGTGTAACACTACACATCACACACTTGACACACATTGGTCATGAGGACATCCCTAGTGTGCCATGTGACACTATATAGCACATTCTTGATATACATCAATTTTGAAGATGTTGATGTATTCTAGTGCAAGCATTCAGAAAAAAGATTTTCATATGCAATACCACCCTTTGCATCAACAAATTTAAATAAGATATCCACCTTAATCTGTTCTGCATACCTGTCTTCTAGGTCTAGCAACATATCTTGAGTAACGTGACTCGCGTCAGTGATCTCTTTCTCACGTGAGGTCTTCCTCACATGCCTACATAACTAGAGTCATGTCAGTGATCTCTCCCCTGTGGTATGGAGAGAGTATTCCCCCTTGTCTTATACCATTTGTTTCAAGAAATCCATCAGAAAATATACCACACAAATGTATTTACATAGTTTCATTTGTGTGCCTGTCTTACTCTATAAAAGGCATTGAGAAGTGTCAAGGAAACCCATGAACATGGACAGAGATAGAGAGAGAAAGAAAGGGCACATGGGCAACAGAGTGAGAAGAAGACAGAGACAGAGAGTGAGAGATTGTGTGTAAAAGTGTGTGAGAGAGAGAGTTACAGAGAGAAAGTGAGTGAGAGAGAAACAGACAAACAGAGAGGGCAAGAGAGAGGGCTAATTAAAAAGAAGGAGCGGGAGGGGACAAAGGAGTAGGGGTGGAGGGATTGAAGGTGGGATGGAGAGAGGAAGGGAGAGGGAGAGAGGGGGAGGCAGGGAGAGAGATAAAAGAAAGACAGAGACTGAGTGAGATAGAGAGAGGGGGGGGTCAACCGAGAGAGAGAGAGACAGAAAGACAGAGAGAGAGAGAGAGAAAGAGAGAGAGAGACAGACAGTGAGAGAGAGGAAGAGAGAGAGAGAGAGAGAGAGAGAGACAGAGACAGAGACAGAGACAGAGAATAACTTGTTTGACCTGCCATTGTGCAACACTGACCTCAGTTTGAGCTGCTACTGTATTACACTGAGTCACTCACCCTAGGGTGACCTGCCATTTTGTGACACTGACTTCACACTGATGGCCATTGTGTGGCTCTGACCTCAATTTTTACTGCTAATGTGTTGTACTGCAACTGTGTTGCACTGACCATAGTTTGACCTGCCATCTTGTGAAATTGGTCTTAGTATGACACTGACCTTGGATAGACCTCTCTTTGTGTGACACTGACTTCATTTTAATCTCTCTTTGGGTGGCACTGACCACAGTTTCAGCTGCCATTGTGTGCTACTGGCCTTGCTTTAATGCCATTTTATGGCACTAACCTCAGTTTGACCAGCCATCTTGTGACACTGACGTTCTTAGCTTGACCTACCATTGTGTGACACTGTCTTCAGTTTGACCTGCCATCTTGTAACACCGACCTTAGTTTGACCTGCAATTATGTGATACTGACCTTAATTTAACCTGCCATCTTATGACACTGACATGCATTTGGTTTCTTGCTTCTTCATCTCCTCCTTAGCCTTTGTAGGCATCTCATCCAGCTTCTTGCTCTTATTCCCCATTTCATTCTCCATTTCCCTTTGCAGCCTCCTGAAACAGCTAGGAGTAGCACACTATAATTTTGTTATGTTGCCAACATGTTGTTGGGCGGAATTAGCCATTTCTCCAATACTAACCCTCCCTCAAATGGGAAAATCTTCAACACTTCCCTCCAAAAATGTTCTTTGCAAAAAAATGGCAATCTCAATCAACCACACTACAGGCCTGTTAACTCTGTTCTGCAATGTAGCAACCAATACAAAATAATGGCTGTGTATTGCTTATGTCTATCATATATCACAAACATTTCTTTCATATTTGAAACAGACCTATTCTAATCATATGTACGCAACATGAACACAAGAATCTCTAAGGAAACTATCTATCTGTGAAAATATAAATCAACATGCTGACATAATGGGTATGATGGAATTTATAGGAAAGTCACTTAATTTATGTTGGTGTCTTTTCTGTAAACAACTTCCATTCCTCTCCCTCTGTCTTTAATAACATCTGATCCTGCAGCTTCACCAGCTTGTCTTCCTGTTAATGGTATACTTACAAACATGATATTGATGACACACATATATCATGAAAATGTCCCTAGTTAGCCATGTGACAATATAAGTGAAACACATAAATCAAGAGGACATACCTAGTCCTCCGTGTGACACAACACGTTAGACACACACTGGACAGACATAGATAATAAGGATATTCCTAGTGCTCTATGTGACACTACACACCACACACTTGACACACACATAGATAATGCGGACAACCCTATTGCTCTTTGTCTCACTACATGTCACACACTTGACACACATAATAATGAGGACATCCCTATCCTCTGTGGGATGTCACACACTTGATACACATATATAATGAGGACATCCCTAGTGCTCTCTGTGACAGTACACATCACACACTTGACGAACATTGATAATGTGGACATCTCTATTACACTGTATGTCACTACATATCACACACTTGACACACATACATAATAAGGACATCCCTAGTGCTCTGTGAGACACTACAGATCACACATTTGACACACATAAATCATAGATCATGAGTACTTATCTAATGCCTCATTTAACACAACACATTACATATGTGACACACACAGATCATGAGGACTTCTCTATTGCTCCGTGTAACACTACACATCACACACTTGACATACATTGGTCATGAGGACATCCCTAGTGTGCCATGTGACACTATAAAACACATTCTTGATATACATCAATTTTGAAGATGTTGATGTATTCTAGTGCAAGCATTCAGAAAAAAAAAAATCATATGCAATACCACCCTTTACATCAACAAATTTAAATAAGATATCCACCTTAATCTGTTCTGCATGCCTGTCTTCTAGGTCTAGCAACATATCTTGAGTAACGTGACTCGCGTCAGTGATTTCTTTCTCACGTGAGGTCTTCCTCACATGCCTACATAACTAGAGTCATGTCAGTGATCTCTCCCCTGTGGTATGGAGAGAGTATTCCCCCTTGTCTTATACCATTTGTTTCAAGAAATCCATCAGAAAAAATACCACACAAATGTATTTACATAGTTTCATTTGTGTGCCTGTCTTACTCTATAAAAGGCATTGAGAAGCGTCAAAGAAACCCATGAACATGGATAGAGATAGAGAGACAAAGAAAGGGCACATGTGAACAGAGTGAGAAGAAGACAGAGACAGAGAGTGAGAGATTGTGTGTAAAAGTGTGTGAGAGAGAGAGTTACAGAGAGAAAGTGAGTGAGAGAGAAACAGACAAACAGAGAGGGCAAGAGAGAGGGCTAGTTAAAAAGAAGGAGGGAGAGGGGACAAAGGAGTAGGAGAGGAGGGATTGAAGGTGGGATGGAGAGAGGAAGGGAGAGGGAGAGAGGTGGAGGCAGGGAGAGAGATAAAAGAAAGACAGAGACTGAGTGAGATAGAGAGAGGGGGGGGTCAACCGAGAGAGAGAGAGAGAGAGAGAGAGAGAGAGACAGAAAGACAGAGAGAGAGAGAGAGACAGAGTGAGAGAGAGAGAGACAGAGAGAGACAGAGACAGAGACAGAGACAGAGAATGACTTGTTTGACCTGCCATTGTGCAACACTGACCTCAGTTTGAGCTGCTACTGTATGACACTGAGTCACTCACCCTAGGGTGACCTGCCATTTTGTGACACTGACTTCACACTGATGGCCATTGTGTGGCACTGACCTCAATTTTTACTGCTACTGTGTTGTACTGCAACTGTGTTGCACTGACCATAGTTTGACCTGCCATCTTGTGAAATTGGTCTTAGTATGACACTGACCTTGGATAGACCTCCCTTGTGTGACACTGACTTCATTTTAATCTCTCTTTGGGTGGCACTGACCACAGTTTCAGCTGCCATTGTGTGCTACTGGCCTTGCTTTATTGCCATTTTATGGAACTAACCTCAGTTTGACCAGCCATCTTGTGACACTGACGTTCTTAGCTTGACCTACCATTGTGTGACACTGTCTTCAGTTTCACCTGCCATCTTGTAACACCGACCTTAATTTGACCTGCAATTATGTGATACTGACCTTAATTTAACCTGCCATCTTATGACACTGACATGCATTTGGTTTCTTGCTTCTTCATCTCCTCCTTAACCTTTGTAGGCATCTCATCCAGCTTCTTGCTCTTATTCCCCATTTCATTCTCCATTTCCCTTTGCAGCCTCCTGAAACAGCTAGGAGTAGCACACTATAATTTGTTTATGTTGCCAACGTGTTGTTGGGCGGAATTAGCCATTTCTCCAATACTAACCCTCCCTCAAATGGGAAAATCTTCAACACTTCCCTCCAAAAATGTTCTTTGCAAAAAAATGGCAATCTCAATCAACCACACTACAGGCCTGTTAACTCTGTTCTGCAATGTAGCAACCAATACAAAATAATGGCTGTGTATTGCTTATGTCTATCATATATCACAAACATTTCTTTCATATTTGAAACAGACCTATTCTAATCATATGTACGCAACATGAACACAAGAATCTCTAAGGAAACTATCTATCTGTGAAAATATAAATCAACATGCTGACATAATGGGTATGATGGAATTTATAGGAAAGTCACTTAATTTATGTTGGTGTCTTTTCTGTAAACAACTTCCATTCCTCTCCCTCTGTCTTTAATAACATCTGATCCTGCAGCTTCACCAGCTTGTCTTCCTGTTAATGGTATACTTACAAACATGATATTGATGACACACATATATCATGAAAATGTCCCTAGTTAGCCATGTGACAATATAAGTGAAACACATAAATCAAGAGGACATACCTAGTCCTCCGTGTGACACAACACGTTAGACACACACTGGACAGACATAGATAATAAGGATATTCCTAGTGCTCTATGTGACACTACACACCACACACTTGACACACACATAGATAATGCGGACAACCCTATTGCTCTTTGTCTCACTACATGTCACACACTTGACACACATAAATAATGAGGACATCCCTATTCCTCTGTGGGATGTCACACACTTGCTACACATATATAATGAGGACATCCCTAGTGCTCTCTGTGACAGTACACATCACACACTTGACGCACATTAATAATGTGGTCATCTCTATTACACTGTATGTCACTACATATCACACACTTGACACACATACATAATAAGGACATCCCTAGTGCTCTGTGAGACACTACAGATCACACATTTGACACACATAAATCATAGATCATGAGTACTTCTCTAATGCCTCATTTGACACAACACATTACATATGTGACACACATAAATCATGAGGACTTCTCTATTGCTCCGTGTAACACTACACTTCACACACTTGATACACATTGATCATGAGGACATCCTTAGTGTGCCATGTGACACTATATAACACATTCTTGATATACATCAATTTTGAAGATGTTGATGTATTCTAGTGCAAGCATTCAGAAAAAAAGATTTTCATATGCAATACCACCCTTTGCATCAACAAATTTAAATAAGATATCCACCTTAATCTGTTCTGCATACCTGTCTTCTAGGTCTAGCAACATATCTTGAGTAACGTGACTCGCGTCAGTGATCTCTTTCTCACGTGAGGTCTTCCTCACATGCCTACATAACTAGAGTCATGTCAGTGATCTCTCCCCTGTGGTATGGAGAGAGTATTCCCCCTTGTCTTATACCATTTGTTTCAAGAAATCCATCAGAAAAAATACCACACAAATGTATTTACATAGTTTCATTTGTGTGCCTGTCTTACTCTATAAAAGGCATTGAGAAGCGTCAAAGAAACCCATGAACATGGATAGAGATAGAGAGACAAAGAAAGGGCACATGTGCAACAGAGTGAGAAGAAGACAGAGACAGAGAGTGAGAGATTGTGTGTAAAAGTGTGTGAGAGAGAGAGTTACAGAGAGAAAGTGAGTGAGAGAGAAACAGACAAACAGAGAGGGCAAGAGAGAGGGCTAGTTAAAAAGAAGGAGCGAGAGGGGACAAAGGGTAGGGGTGGAGGGATTGAAGGTGGGATGGAGAGAGGAAGGGAGAGGGAGAGAGGGGGAGGCAGGGAGAGAGATAAAAGAAAGACAGAGACTGAGTGAGATAGAGAGAGGGGGGGGTCAACCGAGAGAAAGAGAGAGAGAGTGAGTGAGAGAGAGAGACAGAAAGACAGAGAGAGAGAGAGAGACAGACAGTGAGAGAGAGAGAGACAGAGAGAGACAGAGACAGAGACAGAGACAGAGAATGACCTGTTTGACCTGCCATTGTGCAACACTGACCTCAGTTTGAGCTGCTACTGTATGACACTGAGTCACTCACCCTAGGGTGACCTGCCATTTTGTGACACTGACTTCACACTGATGGCCATTGTGTGGCACTGACCTCAATTTTTACTGCTACTGTGTTGTACTGCAACTGTGTTGCACTGACCATAGTTTGACCTGCCATCTTGTGAAATTGGTCTTAGTATGACACTGACCTTGGATAGACCTCCCTCTGTGTGACACTGACTTCATTTTAATCTCTCTTTGGGTGGCACTGACCACAGTTTCAGCTGCCATTGTGTGCTACTGGCCTTGCTTTATTGCCATTTTATGGAACTAACCTCAGTTTGACCAGCCATCTTGTGACACTGACGTTCTTAGCTTGACCTACCATTGTGTGACACTGTCTTCAGTTTCACCTGCCATCTTGTAACACCGACCTTAATTTGACCTGCAATTATGTGATACTGACCTTAATTTAACCTGCCATCTTATGACACTGACATGCATTTGGTTTCTTGCTTCTTCATCTCCTCCTTAACCTTTGTAGGCATCTCATCCAGCTTCTTGCTCTTATTCCCCATTTCATTCTCCATTTCCCTTTGCAGCCTCCTGAAACAGCTAGGAGTAGCACACTATAATTTTTTTATGTTGCCAACGTGTTGTTGGGCGGAATTAGCCATTTCTCCAATACTAACCCTCCCTCAAATGGGAAAATCTTCAACACTTCCCTCCAAAAATGTTCTTTGCAAAAAAATGGCAATCTCAATCAACCACACTACAGGCCTGTTAACTCTGTTCTGCAATGTAGCAACCAATACAAAATAATGGCTGTGTATTGCTTATGTCTATCATATATCACAAACATTTCTTTCATATTTGAAACAGACCTATTCTAATCATATGTACGCAACATGAACACAAGAATCTCTAAGGAAACTATCTATCTGTGAAAATATAAATCAACATGCTGACATAATGGGTATGATGGAATTTATAGGAAAGTCACTTAATTTATGTTGGTGTCTTTTCTGTAAACAACTTCCATTCCTCTCCCTCTGTCTTTAATAACATCTGATCCTGCAGCTTCACCAGCTTGTCTTCCTGTTAATGGTATACTTACAAACATGATATTGATGACACACATATATCATGAAAATGTCCCTAGTTAGCCATGTGACAATATAAGTGAAACACATAAATCAAGAGGACATACCTAGTCCTCCGTGTGACACAACACGTTAGACACACACTGGACAGACATAGATAATAAGGATATTCCTAGTGCTCTATGTGACACTACACACCACACACTTGACACACACATAGATAATGCGGACAACCCTATTGCTCTTTGTCTCACTACATGTCACACACTTGACACACATAAATAATGAGGACATCCCTATTCCTCTGTGGGATGTCACACACTTGCTACACATATATAATGAGGACATCCCTAGTGCTCTCTGTGACAGTACACATCACACACTTGACGCACATTAATAATGTGGTCATCTCTATTACACTGTATGTCACTACATATCACACACTTGACACACATACATAATAAGGACATCCCTAGTGCTCTGTGAGACACTACAGATCACACATTTGACACACATAAATCATAGATCATGAGTACTTCTCTAATGCCTCATTTGACACAACACATTACATATGTGACACACATAAATCATGAGGACTTCTCTATTGCTCCGTGTAACACTACACTTCACACACTTGATACACATTGATCATGAGGACATCCTTAGTGTGCCATGTGACACTATATAACACATTCTTGATATACATCAATTTTGAAGATGTTGATGTATTCTAGTGCAAGCATTCAGAAAAAAAGATTTTCATATGCAATACCACCCTTTGCATCAACAAATTTAAATAAGATATCCACCTTAATCTGTTCTGCATACCTGTCTTCTAGGTCTAGCAACATATCTTGAGTAACGTGACTCGCGTCAGTGATCTCTTTCTCACGTGAGGTCTTCCTCACATGCCTACATAACTAGAGTCATGTCAGTGATCTCTCCCCTGTGGTATGGAGAGAGTATTCCCCCTTGTCTTATACCATTTGTTTCAAGAAATCCATCAGAAAAAATACCACACAAATGTATTTACATAGTTTCATTTGTGTGCCTGTCTTACTCTATAAAAGGCATTGAGAAGCGTCAAAGAAACCCATGAACATGGATAGAGATAGAGAGACAAAGAAAGGGCACATGTGCAACAGAGTGAGAAGAAGACAGAGACAGAGAGTGAGAGATTGTGTGTAAAAGTGTGTGAGAGAGAGAGTTACAGAGAGAAAGTGAGTGAGAGAGAAACAGACAAACAGAGAGGGCAAGAGAGAGGGCTAGTTAAAAAGAAGGAGGGAGAGGGGACAGGTGGAGGCAGGGAGAGAGATAAAAGAAAGACAGAGACTGAGTGAGATAGAGAGAGGGGGGGGTCAACCGAGAGAAAGAGAGAGAGAGTGAGTGAGAGAGAGAGACAGAAAGACAGAGAGAGAGAGAGAGACAGACAGTGAGAGAGAGAGAGACAGAGAGAGACAGAGACAGAGACAGAGACAGAGAATGACCTGTTTGACCTGCCATTGTGCAACACTGACCTCAGTTTGAGCTGCTACTGTATGACACTGAGTCACTCACCCTAGGGTGACCTGCCATTTTGTGACACTGACTTCACACTGATGGCCATTGTGTGGCACTGACCTCAATTTTTACTGCTACTGTGTTGTACTGCAACTGTGTTGCACTGACCATAGTTTGACCTGCCATCTTGTGAAATTGGTCTTAGTATGACACTGACCTTGGATAGACCTCCCTCTGTGTGACACTGACTTCATTTTAATCTCTCTTTGGGTGGCACTGACCACAGTTTCAGCTGCCATTGTGTGCTACTGGCCTTGCTTTATTGCCATTTTATGGAACTAACCTCAGTTTGACCAGCCATCTTGTGACACTGACGTTCTTAGCTTGACCTACCATTGTGTGACACTGTCTTCAGTTTCACCTGCCATCTTGTAACACCGACCTTAATTTGACCTGCAATTATGTGATACTGACCTTAATTTAACCTGCCATCTTATGACACTGACATGCATTTGGTTTCTTGCTTCTTCATCTCCTCCTTAACCTTTGTAGGCATCTCATCCAGCTTCTTGCTCTTATTCCCCATTTCATTCTCCATTTCCCTTTGCAGCCTCCTGAAACAGCTAGGAGTAGCACACTATAATTTTTTTATGTTGCCAACGTGTTGTTGGGCGGAATTAGCCATTTCTCCAATATTAACCCTCCCTCAAATGGGAAAATCTTCAACACTTCCCTCCAAAAATTTTCTTTGCACAAAAATGGCAATCTCAATCAACCACACTACAGGCCTGTTAACTCTGTTCTGCAATGTAGCAACCAATACAAAATAATGGCTGTGTATTTCTTATGTCTATCATATATCACATACATTTCTTTCATATTTGAAACAGACCTATTCTAATCATATGTACACAACATGAACACAAGAATCTCTAAGGAAACTATCTATCTGTGAAAATATAAATCAACATGCTGACATAATGGGTATGATGGAATTTATAGGAAAGTCACTTAATTTATGTTGGTGTCTTTTCTGTAAACAACTTCCATTCCTCTCCCTCTGTCTTTAATAACATCTGATCCTGCAGCTTCACCAGCTTGTCTTCCTGTTAATGGTATACTTACAAACATGATATTGATGACACACATATATCATGAAAATGTCCCTAGTTACCCATGTGACAATATAAGTGAAACACATAAATCAAGAGGACATACCTAGTCCTCCGTGTGACACAACACGTTAGACACACACAGGACAGACATAGATAATAAGGATATTCCTAGTGCTCTATGTGACACTACACACCACACACTTGACACACACATAGATAATGCTGACAACCCTATTGCTCTTTGTCTCACTACATGTCACACACTTGACACACATAAATAATGAGGACATCCCTATTCCTCTGTGGGATGTCACACACTTGCTACACATATATAATGAGGACATCCCTAGTGCTCTCTGTGACAGTACACATCACACACTTGACGCACATTGATAATGTGGACATCTCTATTACACTGTATGTCACTACATATCACACACTTGACACACATACATAATAAGGACATCCCTAGTGCTCTGTGAGACACTACAGATCACACATTTGACACACATAAATCATAGATCATGAGTACTCCTCTAATGCCTCATTTGACACAACACATTACATATGTGACACACATAAATCATGAGGACTTCTCTATTGCTCCGTGTAACACTACACTTCACACACTTGACACACATTGGTCATGAGGACATCCCTAGTGTGCCATGTGACACTATATAACACATTCTTGATATACATCAATTTTGAAGATGTTGATGTATTCTAGTGCAAGCATTCAGAAAAAAAGATTTTCATATGCAATACCACCCTTTGCATCAACAAATTTAAATAAGATATCCACCTTAATCTGTTCTGCATACCTGTCTTCTAGGTCTAGCAACATATCTTGAGTAACGTGACTCGCGTCAGTGATCTCTTTCTCACGTGAGGTCTTCCTCACATGCCTACATAACTAGAGTCATGTCAGTGATCTCTCCCCTGTGGTATGGAGAGAGTATTCCCCCTTGTCTTATACCATTTGTTTCAAGAAATCCATCAGAAAAAATACCACACAAATGTATTTACATAGTTTCATTTGTGTGCCTGTCTTACTCTATAAAAGGCATTGAGAAGCGTCAAGGAAACCCATGAACATGGATAGAGATAGAGAGAGAAAGAAAGGGCACATGTGCAACAGAGTGAGAAGAAGACAGAGACAGAGAGTGAGAGATTGTGTGTAAAAGTGTGTGAGAGAGAGAGTTACAGAGAGAAAGTGAGTGAGAGAGAAACAGACAAACAGAGAGGGCAAGAGAGAGGGCTAGTTAAAAAGAAGGAGCGAGAGGGGACAAAGGAGTAGGGGTGGAGGGATAGAAGGTGGGATGGAGAGAGGAAGGGAGAGGGAGAGAGGGGGAGGCAGGGAGAGAGATAAAAGAAAGACAGAGACTGAGTGAGATAGAGAGAGGGGGGGGGGTCAACCGAGAGAAAGAGAGAGAGAGTGAGTGAGAGAGAGAGACAGAAAGACAGAGAGAGAGAGAGAAAGAGAGAGAGAGAGAGACAGACAGTGAGAGAGAAGAAGAGAGAGAGAGAGAGAGAGAGATAGAGAGAGAGAGAGAGAGAGAGAGAGAGAGAGAGAGACAGAGACAGAGACAGAGACAGAGACAGAGAATGACCTGTTTGACCTGCCATTGTGCAACACTGACCTCAGTTTGAGCTGCTACTGTATGACACTGAGTCACTCACCCTAGGGTGACCTGCCATTTTGTGACACTGACTTCACACTGATGGCCATTGTGTGGCACTGACCTCAATTTTTACTGCTACTGTGTTGTACTGCAACTGTGTTGCACTGACCATAGTTTGACCTGCCATCTTGTGAAATTGGTCTTAGTATGACACTGACCTTGGATAGACCTCCCTTTGTGTGACACTGACTTCATTTTAATCTCTCTTTGGGTGGCACTGACCACAGTTTCACCTACCATTGTGTGCTACTGGCCTTGCTTTATTGCCATTTTATGGCACTAACCTCAGTTTGACCAGCCATCTTGTGACACTGACGTTCTTAGCTTGACCTACCATTGTGTGACACTGTCTTCAGTTTGACCTGCCATCTTGTAACACCGACCTTAGTTTGACCTGCAATTATGTGATACTGACCTTAATTTAACCTGCCATCTTATGACACTGACATGCATTTGGTTTCTTGCTTCTTCATCTCCTCCTTAGCCTTTGTAGGCATCTCATCCAGCTTCTTGCTCTTATTCCCCATTTCATTCTCCATTTCCCTTTGCAGCCTCCTGAAACAGCTAGGAGTAGCACACTATAATTTTGATATGTTGCCAACATGTTGTTGGGCGGAATTAGCCATTTCTCCAATATTAACCCTCCCTCAAATGGGAAAATCTTCAACACTTCCCTCCAAAAATTTTCTTTGCACAAAAATGGCAATCTCAATCAACCACACTACAGGCCTGTTAACTCTGTTCTGCAATGTAGCAACCAATACAAAATAATGGCTGTGTATTGCTTAGGTCTATCATATATCACATACATTTCTTTCATATTTGAAACAGACCTATTCTAATCATATGTACACAACATGAACACAAGAATCTCTATCTATGTCTATATAATAATTGGCAAAAACCATACGGTCATTACGCCAATATAGGGGACGGGGGGCATATGGCATAGCACTACAGGGAATTTTTAGAGTCGTCTGCCCAGCCTAGATTTAAAAGTATCCTCCGTGGCTGCAGACACAACTGTTTTGGTTAGTCCGTTCCAGTTCCTTACTGTTCTATTAAAAAAGCTGTTAGCATAAACCTGAGTCCTTGCCGGCACCTGAATAAATCGTTCACTGTGGCCACGAGTGTTGTTGATTGAGTGAACGAGGTGGCTCGGCAAAGGAAGGGCTATTTCTCCATGTACAGATTTATAGAACATTGCTAGGCGGCTGACCTCTCTGCGGCGCTCTAGGGACTCCCACTTGAGTGTTTTCATCATTAATGTTACGCTGCTTTCCCGACTGTTGTTACCCATTACAAATCTCGCTGCTCGTCGCTGTATTTTCTCAAGTTCGTTAATATTTTTTTTGGTGTATGGATCCCAAGCAGCGCTCGCGTATTCGAGATTAGGGCGGACTAGTGCAAAGTAAGCCGATTGTTTAGTTTTCTCTGAGCATTTATACAGATTTCTCTTGATAAAACCTAATATACGGTTAGATTTGGCAGATAGGTGGGATATGTGAGTGTTCCATCTGAGGTCATCAGAGAACTCCACACCTAGGTACGGGTGATGGTGTACAGTTCCCAGGCTGTCTCCATTGATGGTATACTGAGATCGGTGGATAGTTCTCTTCTTGGTGATATGCATAACTGAGCATTTATTGATATTAAAATGCATCTGCCAGGTTGCAGACCAGTCCACCAGCCTATGCAGGTCGGACTGGAGGGCTTCTACATCATTACTGTCATTGATACACCTGTATAGAATACAATCGTCGGCAAAAAGCCGGATATTAGAGGTGATCCCCTCTCCTATATCATTGACATATAATAAAAAAAGAAGTGGGCCCAGTACAGTGCCCTGTGGTACCCCAGACTCGACTGTCACTTCTTCTGACGACTCGCCATCTACTACTACATTCTGCTTTTTGTCAGTTAGCCAATTTGAAATCCAGTTGGTGACTCCATCACTGACCCCGTAATACTGGAGTTTTCCCATAAGGCGTGCATGAGGCACGTTATTAGAGTCCAGATGGTCCATTATGTTGCTGTAGATAATGTGTTCAAATAGCTTGCAGCATACTGATGTGAGGGATACTGGCCTATAGTTTGCTGCGATTGATTTGTCACCCTTCTTGAATACTGCTGATATATTAGCATGTTTCCAGTCAAGGGGGACCTCACCCGTGTCGATGGATTGTTGGAATATTCTAGCCAGGCAAGGTGCAATTTGATCAGCTGTCTCCATTAAAATTTTGTTTGGGATTGCGTCAGGGCCATGTGCTTTGCCGGGCTTCAGTCTGAGTAACAACTTGTGTACTCCATATACAGTGACTGTGATTCCCGGCATTGCGGAATATGGTGACTGAGGCATGACTGGGATGTTGACAAGATCTTCCTTTGTGAAGACAGTTTGGTACTGCTTTGACAGTATATCTGCTTTCCCCTTACTAGACGAAACCAGGTGATTATTGTGGTCTTTCAGTGATGGTATACCAACAAAGTCCTTTCTTATATTTTTGACGTATGACCAAAATTTCTTAGGGATTGACCTTTCTTCATTACACTCGACGTCAAGCATGCTATCAATATAGTTATGATACGCAGCGGTTAGTTCTGTTTTTACATGTGTCCGGAGCTTCCTGAAGACAGCCCAATCCTGATTGTTTTGTGTCTTTTTTGCTTTGTTATATAGTCTCTGTTTCTTGCGGATTAGTCTGTGAATATGTCTTGTCATCCATGGGAGATTATTCCTAGTTGATAGTTTATTTGTGGGAATGAATCTGTTCATGCTATCCAGTACAATTAATTTAAACATATTCCAGTTCTCATTAACTGATCGCAAATTGAAATCCTCTCCAAACAAGTTTATATTAAATTCATCTAACTCTTTTTTAATGGCACCAATGTTTGCTCGTTTATATATATAAACGGTTCTGGCTTTCTTCTTGTTCATTGGTACTTTCATGTCGAGATCGGTGGTGACAATGTCATGGTCGCTAATTCCGTTGATAGTAGAGATATTTCTGAACAGGTTAGGGTTTGTGGTAAGAATCAGGTCCAGTATATTGTTGAGGCGTGTTGGTATTCTGACCACTTGGTCCAATGAAAAGTCATTGCAGATATCAATCAGCTTCTGACTCATACCATTGCCATACTGGGGGTTTCTGATCACCGACTTGGTTTCCCAGTCGATGCCCGGCATATTAAAATCACCCCCCAAAACAATGTTTGCCGCTGGATATTTCGAGCTAATACGGCCTAGCGAATTCTCCAGACCAGATAGTGCATCGATAGTGGAGTTAGGTGGTCTATAATATGATCCCACTATCAGGGTCCGGCACCCGAACACCTGTATTCTTGCCCATACAGTTTCACAGTCAGAGTCAAACTCGGGCATCCCCGACGAAATAAAACAATTCTTTATGGCAACGAATACTCCTCCACCATTCCTGTCTCGGTCTTTTCGGTAGACATCGTATCCTGGATGGAAGATTTCTCCATCAGACACCGATGCATCTACGTGCGACTCTGTGCCAATCACTACATCGGGACCCTCGGCCTCCACAGTACTCATAAACTGGGTGCGTTTATCTGTGCTTAGTATGCTGTTGCAGTTAATGACCATAATCTTAATTGGTTTTGATTTAGGCTTGTTGGTTGGTTTGTTCCGGTTTGTAGGTTCGGACTCAGAGTCTGCAATGTTGTCACCATTTTCAGACACTGAGTCTGACAACAAGTCATATGGGTTAGGGTCTCTTAATATGGAGCTGTCGTTAAAAAAGGAGTTTGAGAAATTTGGTAATGAACAGTGAGTGCAGTACCAGCTGACATTAGAATGTTGTAAATGGCGATACTATTTGGGTGATACCCCGCAACAACCAATGTGGATCCATGTGTCGCATTCGTCACAACACATAGCACGATGATTTCTGGCAACAGCCTTTTTACATACTCCACATGGATACTTAACTGGTCCGGGGTTCAACTGTACATCACCCGAGATCAGTAGTGCAAGTAACAGATAAGTGGACATTGTTCGCTGGTTCGCAGATGGATATCGTGACTGTCTGCTCACGACACGCTTGATGTACATATCAGCTCCAAACAACAAAGCTGTCTGGATCCTCCTCTCACCCACAAACTGGAATCCAGCATTTATATTATCAGGAAGTGATGCTGATGTAAAACCATTACCATGTCGAAGACCCGCCATGAATGCGACCATCAGTATGAAAGCTGTTGTTACCCGTAGGTCCATCTTATTGTGACAAGTTTCCTGCCAATTTTCAGGTAGTTTAAAATGTGTTAAAAAATAAATAATAAATAAATTATGCCGCTGTACGACTGTCCAGATACTCCGACATAAATAGTGAAGGCTTAAAAGCAATACAAAAAATAAAAACAATAATTATGGTGTAGATTTTAAAATGTTGAAAAAAAAATGTACTTACAATAAAATGTTCAATGCTGTTATAGGATTTCACAAAAGAAACCAGTTGCAAGCCAAGTCTCTCCCTCTCTCTTTTATTAATTAACCTACGTTATATTATGATCAATGCAATTGAAAGATTTCGCACAGGTATCAGGTTAAATGATCTATTTAAATTTCAAGTGCAGACAAGACGTCTTTATTATATAGTGCAGCTAACAAGGGATTTTTACCCAGGGCGACTCCGGGTTTTAAAAGACGTCCTGTGCGAAAAGCCTGTTAGTATAAAGGTATATTGGTGCTCCTATTAGATTTGGCAATCAATTAGTTAGCAGCCTGACCTGCGCGTTTCTATATGGATGGAGCTATACGTACTATAGCCTTTGTTTACACGAAGTGTACAGTTGAGGCAGGAAATACACGCTCAGCGAGACTTAAGAATACTAAATGCGGTAGAAATAAGGCTCTAGTTGCGAGTAATTTAGTTTATTCTGAATGCAGAATGAGTAAATAAAATTATTTTGAAAACCAGCACTATTGTTTCAGTTGACTTTGGGGGGTTTGTGTTACGCGCGCTTTCCAACTCAGTGTTTACAATTTACGCCATCTTGTTATGCCAATCAATGTCTTGACTTGTTGCAAAGGAAGCCAGTGTACTAAAACCGTACTTAGAAACTTTACAACACAAATACCACCAGGCGGCTACATCTAGATATTGTTATAGATGTATATAATCAAGTTAAAACAAATCAAAATATGTTGATCTCGAGATTAATGCAATAGCTGTCGGAACGAACGAAAAGAAACGACCACAACTGACGCATGCGCAGACCGACCTGACGCATGCGCAGACATCTAAGGAAACTATCTATCTGTGAAAATATAAATCAACATGCTGACATAATGGGTATGATGGAATTTATAGGAAAGTCACTTAATTTATGTTGGTGTCTTTTCTGTAAACAACTTCCATTCCTCTCCCTCTGTCTTTAATAACATCTGATCCTGCAGCTTCACCAGCTTGTCTTCCTGTTAATGGTATACTTACAAACAGGATATTGATGACACACATATATCATGAAAATGTCCCTAGTTACCCATGTGACAATATAAGTGAAACACATAAATCAAGAGGACATACCTAGTCCTCCGTGTGACACAACACGTTAGACACACACTGGACAGACATAGATAATAAGGATATTCCTAGTGCTCTATGTGACACTACACACCACACACTTGACACACACATAGATAATGCGGACAACCCTATTGCTCTTTGTCTCACTACATGTCACACACTTGACACACATAAATAATGAGGACATCCCTATTCCTCTGTGGGATGTCACACACTTGCTACACATATATAATGAGGACATCCCTAGTGCTCTCTGTGACAGTACACATCACACACTTGACGCACATTGATAATGTGGACATCTCTATTACACTGTATGTCACTACATATCACACACTTGACACACATACATAATAAGGACATCCCTAGTGCTCTGTGAGACACTACAGATCACACATTTGACACACATAAATCATAGATCATGAGTACTCCTCTAATGCCTCATTTGACACAACACATTACATATGTGACACACATAAATCACGAGGACTTCTCTATTGCTCCGTGTAACACTACACTTCACACACTTGATACACATTGGTTATGAGGACATCCCTAGTGTGCCATGTGACACTATATAACACATTCTTGATATACATCAATTTTGAAGATGTTGATGTATTCTAGTGCAAGCATTCAGAAAAAAAGATTTTCATATGCAATACCACCCTTTGCATCAACAAATTTAAATAAGATATCCACCTTAATCTGTTCTGCATACCTGTCTTCTAGGTCTAGCAAAATTATTTTGAGTAACGTGACTCGCGTCAGTGAACTTTTTCTCACGTGAGGTCTTCCTCACATGCCTACATAACTAGAGTCATGTCAGTGATCTCTCCCCTGTGGTATGGAGAGAGTATTCCCCCTTGTATTATACCATTTGTTTCAAGAAATCCATCAGAAAAAATACCACACAAATGTATTTACATAGTTTCATTTGTGTGCCTCTCTTACTCTATAAAAGGCATTGAGAAGCGTCAAGGAAACCCATGAACATGGATAGAGATAGAGAGAGAAAGAAAGGGCACATGTGCAACAGAGTGAGAAGAAGACAGAGAGTGAGAGATTGTGTGTAAAAGTGTGTGAGAGAGAGAGTTACAGAGAGAAAGTGAGTGAGAGAGAAACAGACAAACAGAGAGGGCAAGAGAGAGGGCTAGTTAAAAAGAAGGAGCGAGAGGGGACAAAGGAGTAGGGGTGGAGGGATAGAAGGTGGGATGGAGAGAGGAAGGGAGAGGGAGAGAGGGGGAGGCAGGGAGAGAGATAAAAGAAAGACAGAGACTGAGTGAGATAGAGAGAGGGGGGGGGTCAACCGAGAGAAAGAGAGAGAGAGTGAGTGAGAGAGAGAGACAGAAAGACAGAGAGAGAGAGAGAGAGAGACAGACAGTAGAGAGAGAGAGAGAGAGAGAGAGAGAGAGAGAGAGACAGAGAGAGACAGAGACAGAGACAGAGACAGAGAATGACCTGTTTGACCTGCCATTGTGCAACACTGACCTCAGTTTGAGCTGCTACTGTATGACACTGAGTCACTCACCCTAGGGTGACCTGCCATTTTGTGACACTGACTTCACACTGATGGCCATTGTGTGGCACTGACCTCAATTTTTACTGCTACTGTGTTGTACTGCAACTGTGTTGCACTGACCATAGTTTGACCTGCCATCTTGTGAAATTGGTCTTAGTATGACACTGACCTTGGATAGACCTCCCTTTGCGTGACACTGACTTCATTTTAATCTCTCTTTGGGTGGCACTGACCACAGTTTCAGCTGCCATTGTGTGCTACTGGCCTTGCTTTATTGCCATTTTATGGCACTAACCTCAGTTTGACCAGCCATCTTGTGACACTGACGTTCTTAGCTTGACCTACCATTGTGTGACACTGTCTTCAGTTTGACCTGCCATCTTGTAACACCGACCTTAGTTTGACCTGCAATTATGTGATACTGACCTTAATTTAACCTGCCATCTTATGACACTGACATGCATTTGGTTTCTTGCTTCTTCATCTCCTCCTTAGCCTTTGTAGGCATCTCATCCAGCTTCTTGCTCTTATTCCCCATTTCATTCTCCATTTCCCTTTGCAGCCTCCTGAAACAGCTAGGAGTAGCACACTATAATTTTGTTATGTTGCCAACATGTTGTTGGGCGGAATTAGCCATTTCTCCAATATTAACCCTCCCTCAAATGGGAAAATCTTCAACACTTCCCTCCAAAAATTTTCTTTGCACAAAAATGGCAATCTCAATCAACCACACTACAGGCCTGTTAACTCTGTTCTGCAATGTAGCAACCAATATAAATTAATGGCTGTGTATTGCTTATGTCTATCATATATCACATACATTTCTTTCATATTTGAAACAGACCTATTCTAATCATATGTACACAACATGAACACAAGAATCTCTAAGGAAACTATCTATCTGTGAAAATATAAATCAACATGCTGACAAAATGGGTATGATGGAATTTATAGGAAAGTCACTTAATTTATGTTGGTGTCTTTTCTGTAAACAACTTCCATTCCTCTCCCTCTGTCTTTAATAACATCTGATCCTGCAGCTTCACCAGCTTGTCTTCCTGTTAATGGTATACTTACAAACATGATATTGATGACACACATATATCATGAAAATGTCCCTAGTTACCCATGTGACAATATAAGTGAAACACATAAATCAAGAGGACATACCTAGTCCTCCGTGTGACACAACACGTTAGACACACACTGGACAGATATAGATAATAAGGATATTCCTAGTGCTCTATGTGACACTACACACCACACACTTGACACACACATAGATAATGCGGACAACCCTATTACTCTTTGTCTCACTACATGTCACACACTTGACACACATAAATAATGAGGACATCCCTATTCCTCTGTGGGATGTCACACACTTGCTACACATATATAATGAGGACATCCCTAGTGCTCTCTGTGACAGTACACATCACACACTTGACCAACATTAATAATGTGGACATCTCTATTACACTGTATGTCACTACATATCACACACTTGACACACATGCATAATAAGGACATCCCTAGTGCTCTGTGAGACACTACAGATCACACATTTGACACACATCAATCATAGATCATGAGTACTTCTCTAATGCCTCATTTGACACAACACATTACATATGTGACACACATAAATCATGAGGACTTCTCTATTGCTCCGTGTAACACTACACTTCACACACTTGATACACATTGGTTATGAAGACATCCCTAGTGTGCCATGTGACACTATATAACACATTCTTGATATACATCAATTTTGAAGATGTTGATGTATTCTAGTGCAAGCATTCAGAAAAAAAGATTTTCATATGCAATACCACCCTTTGCATCAACAAATTTAAATAAGATATCCACCTTAATCTGTTCTGCATACCTGTCTTCTAGGTCTAGCAATATATCTTGAGTAACGTGACTCGCGTCAGTGATCTCTTTCTCACGTGAGGTCTTCCTCACATGCCTACATAACTAGAGTCATGTCAGTGATCTCTCCCTTGTGGTATGGAGAGAGTATTCCCCCTTGTCTTATACCATTTGTTTCAAGAAATCCATCACAAAAAATACCACACAAATATATTTACATAGTTTCATTTGTGTGCATGTCTTACTCTATAAAAGGCATTGGAAGCGTCAAGGAAACCCACGAACATGGATAGAGATAGAGAGAGAAAGAAAGGGCACATGTGCAACAGAGTGAGAAGAAGACAGAGACAGAGAGTGAGAGATTGTGTGTAAAAGTGTGTGAGAGAGAGAGTTACAGATAGAAAGTGAGTGAGAGAGAAACAGACAAACAGAGAGGGCAAGAGAGAGGGCTAGTTATAAAAAGAAGGAGCGAGAGGGGATAAAGAGGGGTGGAGGGATTGAAGGTGGGATGGAGAGAGGAAGGGAGAGGGAGAGAGGGGGAGGCAGGGAGAGAGATAAAAGAAAGACAGAGACTGAGTGAGATAGAGAGAGGGGGGGGTCAACCGAGAGAAAGAGAGAGAGAGTGAGTGAGAGAGAGAGACAGAAAGACAGAGAGAGAGAGAGAGACAGACAGTGAGAGAGAGAGAGACAGAGAGAGACAGAGACAGAGACAGAGACAGAGAATGACCTGTTTGACCTGCCATTGTGCAACACTGACCTCAGTTTGAGCTGCTACTGTATGACACTGAGTCACTCACCCTAGGGTGACCTGCCATTTTGTGACACTGACTTCACACTGATGGCCATTGTGTGGCACTGACCTCAATTTTTACTGCTACTGTGTTGTACTGCAACTGTGTTGCACTGACCATAGTTTGACCTGCCATCTTGTGAAATTGGTCTTAG
>CM034532.1:38420808-38425808 GCA_020002185.1 Paraescarpia echinospica | reverse complement strand
ACTTATGACACTGACATGCATTTGGTTTCGTGCTTCTTCATCTCCTCCTTAGCCATTGTAGGCATCTCATCCAGCTTCTTACTCTTAGTCCCCATTTCATTCTCCATCTCCTTTTGCAGCCTCCTGAAACAGCAAGGAGTAGCACACTATAACTTTGTTATGTTGCCAACATGTTGTTGGTCGGAATTAGCCATTTCTCCAATATTAACCCTCCCTCAAATAGGAAAATCTTCAACACTTCCCTCCAAAAATGTTCTTTGCAGAAAAATGGCAATCTCAATCAACCACACTACAGGCCTGTTAACTCTGTTCTGCAATGTAGCAACCGATACAAAATAATGGCTGTGTATTGCTTATATCTATCATATATCACATACATTTCTATCATATTTGAAACAGACCTATTCTAATCATATGTACACAACATGAACACAAGAATCTCTAAGGACACTATCAATCTGTGGAAATATAAATCAACATACTGACATAATGGGTATGATGGAATTTATAGGAAAGTCACCTAATTTATGTTGGTGTCTTTTCTGTAAACAACTTCCATTCCTCTCCTTCTGTCTTTAATAACATCTGATTCTGCAGCTTCACCAGCTTGTCTTCATGTTAATGGTATACATACAAACATGACATTGATGACACACATATATCATGAAAATGTCCCTAGTTACCCATGTGACAATATAAGAGAAACACATAAATCAAGAGGACATACCTAGTCCTCCGTGTGACACAACACGTTAGACACACACTGGACAGACATAGATAATAAGGATATTCTTAGTGCTCTATGTGACACTACACACCACACACTTGACACACACATAGATAATGCGGACAACCCTATTGCTCTTTGTCTCACTACATGTCACACACTTGACACACATAGATAATGAAGACATCCCTATTGCTCTGTGGGATGTCACACACTTGATACACATATATAATGAGGACATCCCTAGTGCTCTCTGTGACAGTACACATCACACACTTGACGCACATTGATAATGTGGACATCTCTTTTACACTGTATGTCACTACATATCACACACTTGACACACATACATAAAAAGGACATCCCTACTGCTCTGTGAGACACTACAGATCACACACTTGACACACATAAATCATAGATCATGAGTACTTCTCTAATGCCCCATTTGACACAACACATTACATATGTGACACATACAAATCATGAGGACTTCTTTATTGCTCCGTGTAACACTACACATCACACACTTGACACACATTGATCATGAGGACATCCCTAGTATGCCATGTGACACTATATATCACACTCTTGATATACATCAATTTTGAAGATGTTGATGTATTCTAGTGCATGCATTCAGAAAAAAGATTTTGCAAATGCAATGCCACCCTTTGCATCAACAAATTTAAATAAGATGTCCACCTTAATCTGTTCTGCATGCCTGTCTTCTAGGTCTAGCAACATATCTTGAGTAACGTGACTCGCGTCAGTGATCTCTTTCTCTCGTGCGGTCTTCCTCACATGCCTACATAACTAGAGTCATGTCAGTGATCTCTCCCTTGTGGTATGGAGAGAGTATTCCCCCTTGTCTTATACCATATGTTTCAAGAAATCCATCAGAAAAAATACCACACAAATGTATTTACGTAGTTTCATTTGTGTGCCTGTCTTACTCTATAAAAGACATTGGAAGCATCAAGGAAACCCATGAACATGGATAGAGATAGAGAGAGAAAGAAAGGGCACATGTGCAACAGAGTGAGAAGAAGACAGAGACAGAGAGTGAGAGATTGTGTGTAAAAGTGTGTGAGAGAGAGAGTTACAGAGAGAAAGTGAGTGAGAGAGAAACAGACAAACAGAGAGGGCAAGAGAGAGGGCTAGTTAAAAAGAAGGAGCGAGAGGGGACAAAGAGGTAGGGGTGGAGGGATTGAAGGTGGGATGGAGAGAGGAAAGGAGAGGGAGAGAGGGGGAGGCAGGGAGGGAGATAAAAGAAAGAAAGAGACTAAGTGAGATACTGAGAGGGGAGAGAGAGAGAGTGAGTGAGAGAGAGAGACAGAAAGACAGAGAGAGAGAGAGAGAGAGAGAGAGAGAGAGAGAGAGAGAGAGAGAGAGAGAGAGAGAGAGAGAGAGAGAGAGAGAGAGACAGAGAGACAGAGAGAGACAGTGAGAGACAGAGACAGAGACAGAGAATGACCTGTTTGACCTGCCATTGTGCAACACTGACCTCAGTTTCAGCTGCTATTGTGTGACACTGACCTTAGTTTTAGCTGCTACTGTATGACGCTGAGTCACTCACCCTAGGGTGACCTGCCATTTTGTGACACTGACTTCACACTGATGGCCATTGTGTGGCATTGACCTCAATTTTTACTGCCACTGTGTTGTACTGCAACTGTGTTGCACTGACCATAGTTTGACCTGCCATCTTGTGAAATTGGTCTTAGTATGACACTGACCTTGGATAGACTCCCTTTGTGTGACACTGACTTCACTATAATCTCTCTTTGGGTGGCACTGACCACAGTTTCAGCTGCCATTGTGTGCAACTGACCTTGCTTTATTGCCATTTTATCGCACTAACCTCAGTTTGACCTGCCATCTTGTGACACTGACGTTCTTAGCTTGACCTACCATTGTGTGACACTGTCTTCAGTTTGAACTGCCATCTTGTAACACCGACCTTAGTTTGACCTGCAATTATGTGATACTGACCTTAATTTAACCTGCCAACTTATGACACTGACATGCATTTGGTTTCTCGCTTCTTCATCTCCTCCTTAGCCATTGTAGGCATCTCATCCAGCTTCTTACTCTTAGTCCCCATTTCATTCTCCATCTCCCTTTGCAGCCTCCTGAAACAGCAAGGAGTAGCACACTATAACTTTGTTATGTTGCCAACATGTTGTTGGTCGGAATTAGCCATTTCTCCAATATTAACCCTCCCTCAAATAGGAAAATCTTCAACACTTCCCTCCAAAAATGTTCTTTGCAGAAAAATGGCAATCTCAATCAACCACACTACAGGCCTGTTAACTCTGTTCAGCAATGTAGCAACCGATACAAAATAATGGCTGTGTATTGCTTATATCTATCATATATCACATACATTTCTATCATATTTGAAACAGACCTATTCTAATCATATGTACACGACATGAACACAAGAATCTCTAAGGACACTATCTATCTGTGGAAATATAAATCAACATGCTGACATAATGGGTATGATGGAATTTATAGGAAAGTCACCTAATTTATGTTGGTGTCTTTTCTGTAAACAACTTCCATTCCTCTCCCTCTGTCTTTAATAACATCTGATTCTGCAGCTTCACCAGCTTGTCTTCCTGTTAATGGTATACATACAAACATGACATTGATGACACACATATATCATGAAAATGTCCCTAGTTACCCATGTGACAATATAAGTGAAACACATAAGTCAAGAGGACATACCTAGTCCTCCGTGTGACACAACACGTTAGACACACACTGGACAGACATAGATAATAAAGATATTCTTAGTGCTCTATGTGACACTACACACCACACACTTGACACACACATAGATAATGCGGACAACCCTATTGCTCTTTGTCTCACTACATGTCACACACTTGACACACATAGATAATGAAGACATCCCTATTGCTCTGTGGGATGTCACACACTTGATACACATATATAATGAGGACACCCCTAGTGCTCTCTGTGACAGTACACATCACACACTTGACGCACATTGATAATGTGGACATCTCTTTTACACTGTATGTCACTACATATCACACACTTGACACACATACATAAAAAGGACATCCCTAGTGCTCTGTGAGACACTACAGATCAAACACTTGACACACATAAATCATAGATCATGAGTACTTCTCTAATGCCCATTTGACACAACACATTACATATGTGACACACACAAATCATGAGGACTTCTCTATTGCTCCGTGTAACACTACACATCACACACTTGACACACATTGATCATGAGGACATCCCTAGTGTGCCATGTGACACTATATATCACACTCTTGATATACATCAATTTTGAAGATGTTGATGTATTCTAGTGCATGCATTCAGAAAAAAGATTTTGCAAATGCAATGCCACCCTTTGCATCAACAAATTTAAATAAGATGTCCACCTTAATCTGTTCTGCATGCCTGTCTTCTAGTCTAGCAACATATCTTGAGTAACGTGACTCGCGTCAGTGATCTCTTTCTCACGTGAGGTCTTCCTCACATGCCTACATAACTAGAGTCATGTCAGTGATCTCTCCCTTGTGGTATGGAGAGAGTATTCCCCCTTGTCTTATACCATATGTTTCAAGAAATCCATCAGAAAAAATACCACACAAATGTATTTACGAAGTTTCATTTGTGTGCCTGTCTTACTCTATAAAAGACATTGGAAGCATCAAGGAAACCCATGAACATGGATAGAGATAGAGAGAGAAAGAAAGGGCACATGTGCAACAGAGTGAGAAGAAGACAGAGACAGAGAGTGAGAGATTGTGTGTAAAAGTGTGTGAGAGAGAGAGTTACAGAGAGAAAGTGAGTGAGAGAGAAACAGACAAACAGAGAGGGCAAGAGAGAGGGCTAGTTAAAAAGAAGGAGCAAGAGGGGACAAAGAGGTAGGGGTGGAGGGATTGAAGGTGGGATGGAGAGAGGAAAGGAGAGGGAGAGAGGGGGAGGCAGGGAGGGAGATAAAAGAAAGAAAGAGACTAAGTGAGATACTGAGAGTCAACCGAGAGAAAGAGAGAGAGAGTGAGTGAGAGAGAGAGACAGAAAGACAGAGACAGAAAGACAGAGAGAGAGAGAGAGAGGAGAGAGAGAGAGAGAGAGAGAGAGAGAGAGAGAGAGAGAGAGAGAGAGAGAGAGAGAGAAAGACAGAGAGAGATAGAGAGAAAGAGAGAGACACACAGAGAGAGAGAGGAAGAGAGAGAGAAAGAGATTGAGAGAGATTGAGAGAGAGAGAGAG
>CM034532.1:38366669-38412308 GCA_020002185.1 Paraescarpia echinospica | reverse complement strand
TTATAGTGTAAGACAGGCACACAAATGAAATTATGTAAATATATTTGTGTGGTATTTTCTCTGATGGATTTCTTGAAACAAATGGTATAAGACAAGGGGGAATACTCTCTCCATACCACAAGGGAGAGATCACTGACATGACTCTAGATATGTAGGCATGTGAGGAAGACCTCACGTGAGAAAGAGATCACTGACGCGAGTCACGATACTCAAGATATGTTGCTAGACCTAGAAGACAGGCATGCAGAACAGATTAAGGTGGATATCTTATTTAAATTTGTTGATGCAAAGGGTGTTATTGCATATGAAAATCTTTTTTTCTGAATGCTTGCACTAGTATACATCAACATCTTCAAAATTGATGTATATCAAGAATGTGTTATATAGTGTCACATGGCACACTAGGGATGTCCTCATGACCAATGTGTGTCAAGTGTGTGATGTGTAGTGATACACGGAGCAATAGAGAAGTCCTCATGATTTATGTGTGTCACATATGTAATGTGTTGTGTCAAATGGGGCATTAGAGAAGTACTCATGATCTATGATTTATGTGTGTCAATTGTGTGATCTGTAGTGTCTCACAGAGCACTAGGGATGTCCTTATTATGTATTTGTGTCAAGTGTGTGATATGTAGTGACATACAGTGTAATAGAGATGTCCACATTATCAATGTGCGTCAAGTGTGTGATGTGTACTGTCACAGAGAGCACTAGGGATGTCCTCATTATATATGTGTATCAAATGTGTGACATCCCACAGAGAAATAGGGATGTCCTCATTATCTATGTGTGTCAAGTGTGTGACATGTAGTGAGACAAAGAGCAATAGGGTTGTCCACATTATCTATGTGTGTGTCAAGTTTGTGGTGTGTAGTGTCACATAGAGCACTAGGAATATCCTTATTATCTATGTCTGTCCAGTGTGTGTCTAACGTGTTGTGTCACACGGAGGACTAGGTATGTCCTCTTGATTTATGTGTTTCACTTATATTGTCACATGGGTAACTAGGGACATTTTCATGATATATATGTGTCATCAATATCATGTTTGTAAGTATATCATTAACAGGAAGACAAGCTGGTGAAGCTGCAGAATCAGATGTTATTAAAGACAGAGGGAGAGGAATGGAAGTTGTTTACAGAAAAGACACCAACATAAATTAAGTGACTTTCCTATAAATTCCATCATACCCATTATGTCAGCATGTTGATTTATATTTTCACAGATAGATAGTTTCCTTAGAGATTCTTGTGTTCATGTTGTGTACATATGATAAGAATAGGTCTGTTTCAAATATGAAAGAAATGTATGTGATATATGATAGATATAAGCAATACACAGCCATTATTTTGTATTGGTTGCTACATTGCAGAACAGAGTTAACAGGCCTGTAGTGTGGTTGATTGAGATTGCCATTTTTCTGAAAAGAACATTTTTGGAGGGAATTGTTGAAGATTTTCCCATTTGAGGGAGGGTTAATATTGGAGAAATGGCTAATTCCAACCAACAACATGTTGGCAACATTACACAGTTATAGTGTGCTACTCCTAGCTGTTTCAGGAGGCTGCAAAGGGAAATGGAGAATGAAATGGGGACTAAGAGCAAGAAGCTGGATGAGATGCCTACAAAGGCTAAGGAGGAGATGAAGAAGCGAGAAACCAAACACATGTCAGTGTCATAAGATGGCAGGTTAAATTAAGGTCAGTATCACATAATTGCAGGTCAAACTAAGGTCGGTGTTACAAGATGGCAGGTGAAACTGAAGACAGTGTCTCACAATGGTAGGTCAAGCTAAGAACGTCAGTGTCACAAGATGGCAGGTCAAACTGAGGTTAGTGCCATAAAATGGCAATAAAGCAAGGTCAGTAGCACATAATGGCAGCTGAAACTGTGGTCAGTGCCACCCAAAGAGAGATTAAAATGAAATCAGTGTCACACAAAGGGAGGTCTATCCAAGGTCAGTGTCATACTAAGACCAATTTCACAAGATGGCAGGTCAAACTATGGTCAGTGCAACACAGTTGCAGTACAACACAGTGGCAGTAAAAATTGAGGTCAGTGCCACACAATGGCCATCAGTGTGAAATCAGTGTCACAAAATGGCAGGTCACCCTAGGGTGAGTGACTCAGTGTCATACAATAGCAGCTCAAAGTGAGGTCAGTGTTGCACAATGGCAGGTCAAACAGGTCATTCTCTGTCTCTCTCTCTCTCTCTCTCTCTCTCTCTCTCTCTCTCTCTCTCTCTCTCTCTCTCTCTCTCTCTCTCTCTCTCTCTCTCTCTCTCTCTCTCTTTCTCTCGGTTGACCCCCCCCCCTCTCTATCTCACTCAGTCTCTTTCTTTCTTTTATCTCTCTCCCTGCCTCCCCCTCTCTCCCTCTCCCTTCTTCTCTCCATCCCACCTTCAATCCCTCCACCCATACCTTTTTGTCCCCTCTCGCTCCTTCTTTTTAACTAGCCCTCTCTCTTGCCCTCTCTGTTTGTCTGTTTCTCTCTCACTCACTTTCTCTGTGTAACTCTCTCTCTCACACACTTCTACACACAATCTCTCACTCTCTGTCTCTGTCTTCTTCTCACTCTGTTGCACATGTGCCCTTTCTTTCTCTCTCTATCTCTATCCATGTTCATGGGTTTCCTTGATGCTTCCAATGCCTTTTATAGAGTAAGACAGGCACACAAATGAAATTATGTAAATATATTTGTGTGGTATTTTCTCTGATGGATTTCTTGAAACAAATGGTATAAGACAAGCGGGAATACTCTCTCCATACCACAAGGGAGAGATCACTGACATGACTCTAGTTATGTAGGCATGTGAGGAAGACCTCACGTGAGAAAGAGATCACTGACGCGAGTCACGATACTCAAGATATTTTGCTAGACCTAGAAGACAGGCATGCAGAACAGATTAAGGTGGATATCTTATTTAAATTTGTTGATGCAAAGGGTGGTATTGCATATGCAAAATCTTTTTTTCTGAATGCATGCAATAGAATACATCAACATCTTCAAAATTGATGTATATCAAGAATGTGTTATATAGCGTCACATGGCACACTAGGGATGTCCTCATGACCAATGTGTGTCAAGTGTGTGATGTGTAGTGTTACACGGAGCAATAGAGAAGTCCTCATGATCTGTGTGTGTCACATATGTAATGTGTTGTGTTAAATGAGGCATTAGAGAAGTACTCATGATCTATGATTTATGTGTGTCAAGTGTGTGTTCTGTAGTGTCTCACAGAGCACTAGGGATGTCCTTATTATGTATGTTTGTCAAGTGTGTGATATGTAGTGACATACAGTGTAATAGAGATGTCCACATTATCAATGTTCGTCAAGAGTGTGATGTGTACTGTCACAGAGAGCACTAGGGATGTCCTTATTATATATGTGTATAAGGTGTGTGACATCCCAAAGAGCAATAGGGATGTCCTCATTATCTATGTGTGTCAAGTGTGTGACATATAGTGAGACAAAGAGCAATAGGGTTGTCCGCATTATATATGTGTGTGTCAAATTTGTGGTGTGTAGTGTCAGATAGAGCACTAGGGATATCCTTATTATCTATGTGTGTCCAGTGTGTGTGTAACGTGTTGTGTCACACGGAGGAACAGGTATGTCCTCTTGATTTATGTGTTTCACTTATATTGTCACATGGGTAACTAGGGACATTTTCGTGATATATGTGTGTCATCAATGTCATGTTTGTACGTATACCATCAGGAAGACAAGCTGGTGAAGCTGCAGAATCAGTTGTTATTAAAGACAGAGGGAGAGGAATGGAAGTTGTCTCTGTCTCTCTCTGTCTCTGTCTCTGTCTCTGTCTTTGTCTCTCTCTCTCTCTCTCTCTCTCTCTCTCTCTCTCTCTCTCTCTCTCTCTCTCTCTCTCTCTCTCTCTCTCTCTCTCTCTCTCTCTCTCTCTCTCTCTCTCTATCTATCTCTCTCTCTCTCTCTCAATCTCTCTCAATCTCTCAATCTCTCAATCTCTTTCTCTCTCTCTTCCTCTCTCTCTCTCTCTGTGTGTCTCTCTTTTTCTCTCTATCTCTCTCTGTCTTTCTGTCTCTCTCTCTCTCTCTCTCTCTCTCTCTCTCTATCTCTCTCTCTCGCTCTCTCACTCAGTCTCTTACTTTCTCTTATCTCCCTCCCTGCCTCCCCCTCTCTCCCTCTCCCTTCCTCTCTCCATCCCATCTTCATTCCCTCCACCCCTAACTCTTTATCCCCTCTCGCTCCTTCTTTATAACTAGCCCTCTCTCTTGCCCTCTCTGTTTGTCTGTTTCTCTCTCACTCACTTTCTATCTGTAAGTCTCTCTCTCACACACTTTTACACACAATCTCTCTCTCTCTGTCTCTGTCTTCTTCTCACTCTGTTGCGCATGTGCCCTTTCTCTCTCTCTCTCTATCTATCCGTGTTCATGGGTTTCCTTGACGCTTCCAATGCCTTTTATAGAGCAAGACAGTCACACAAATGAAACTCTGTAAATACATTTGTGTTGGATTTTTTCTGATGGATTTCTTGAACCAAATGGTATAAGACAAGGGGGAATACTCTCTCCATACCGCAAGGGAGAAATCAATGATATGACTCTAGTTATGTAGGCATGTGAGGAAGACCTCACGTGAGAAAGAGATCACTGACACGAGTCACTTTACTCAAGATATGTTGCTAGACCTAGAAGACAGGCATACAGAAGAGATTAAGATGGACATCTTATTTAAATTTGTTGATGAAAGGGTGGCATTGCATTTGCAAACCCTTTTTGTCTGAATGCCTGCACTAGAGTACATCAACATCTTCAAAATTGATGTATGTCAAGAGTGTGATATATAGTGTCACATGGCACACTAGGGATGTCCTCATGACCAATGTGTGTCAAGTGTGTGATGTGTAGTGTTACGTGGAGCAATAGAGAAGTCCTCATGATCTGTGTGTGTCACATATGTAATGTGGTGTGTTAAATGAGGCATTAGAGAAGTACTCATGATCTATGATTTATGTGTGTCAAGTGTGTGATCTGTAGTGTCTCACAGAGCGCTAGGGATGTCCTTATTATGTATGTTTGTCAAGTGTGTGATATGTAGTGCCATACAGTGTAATAGAGATGTCCACATTATCAATGTTCTTCAAGAGTGTGATGTGTACTGTCACAGAGAGCACTAGGGATGTCCTCATTATATATGTGTATCAGGTGTGTGACATCCCAAAGAGCAATAGGGATGTCCTCATTATCTATGTGTGTCAAGTGTGTGACATATAGTGAGACAAAGAGCAATAGGGTTGTCCGCATTATATATGTGTGTGTCAAGTTTGTGTAATGTCACATAGAGCACTAGAGATATCCTTATTATCTATGTGTTTCCAGTGTGTGTGTAACGTGTTGTGTCACACGGAGGACCAGGTATGTCCTCTTGATTTATGTGTTTCACTTATATTGTCACATGGGTAACTAGGGACATTTTCGTGATATATTTGTGTCATCAATGTCATGTTTGTACGAATACCATCAGGTAGACAAGCTGGTGAAGCTGCAGAATTAGTTGTTATTAAAGACAGAGGGAGAGGAATGGAAGTTGTCTCTGTCTCTCTCCGTCTCTGTCTCTGTCTCTGTCTCTCTCTCTCTCTCTCTCTCTCTCTCTCTCTCTCTCTCTCTCTCTCTCTCTCTCTCTCTCTCTCTCTCTCTCTCTCTCTCTCTCTCTCTCTCTCTCTCTCTCTCTCTCTGTCTTTCTGTCTCTCTCTCTCTCTCTCTCTCTCTCTCTCTTTCTCTCGGTTGACCCCCCCTCTCTGTATCTCACTTAGTCTCTTTCTTTCTTTTATCTCCCTCCCTGCCTCCCCCTCTCTCCCTCTCCCTTCCTCTCTCCATCCCACCTTCAATCCCTCCACCCCTACCCCTTTGTCCCCTCTCGCTCCTTCTTTTTAACTAGCCTTCTCTCTTGCCCTCTCTGTTTGTCTGTTTCTCTCTCACTCACTTTCTCTCTGTAACTCTCTCTCTCACACACTTTTACACACAATCTCTCACTCTCTGTCTCTGTCTTCTTCTCACTCTGTTGCACATGTGCCCTTTCTTTCTCTCTCTATCTCTATCCATGTTCATGGGTTTCCTTGATGCTTCCAATGTCTTTTATAGAGTAAGACAGGCACACAAATGAAACTACGTAAATACATTTGTGTGGTATTTTTTCTGATGGATTTCTTGAAACATATGGTATAAGACAAGGGGGAATACTCTCTCCATACCACAAGGGAGAGATCACTGACATGACTCTAGTTATGTAGGCATGTGAGGAAGACCTCACGTGAGAAAGAGATCACTGACGAGAGTCACGTTACTCAAGATATGTTGCTAGACCTAGAAGACAGGCATGCAGAACAGATTAAGGTGGACATCTTTTATAAATTTGTTGATGCAAAGTGTGGCATTGCATTTGCAAAATCTTTTTTCTGAATGCATGCACTAGAATACATCAACATCTTCAAAATTGATGTATATCAAGAGTGTGATATATAGTGTCACATGGCACACTAGAGATGTCCTCATGATCAATGTGTGTCAAGTGTGTGATGTGTAGTGTTACACGGAGCAATAGAGAAGTCCTCATGATTTGTGTGTGTCACATATGTAATGTGTTGTGTCAAATGGGGCATTAGAGAAGTACTCATGATCTATGATTTATGTGTGTCAAGTGTGTGATCTGTAGTGTCTCACAGAGCACTAGGGATGTCCTTTTTATGTATGTGTGTCAAATGTGTGATATGTAGTGACATACAGTGTAAAAGAGATGTCCACATTATCAATGTGCGTCAAGTGTGTGATGTGTACTGTCACAGAGAGCATTAGGGATGTCCTCATTATATATGTGTATCAAGTGTGCGACATCCCACAGAGCAATAGGGATGTCCTCATTATCTATGTGTGTCAAGTGTGTGACATGTAGTGAGACAAAGAGCAATAGGGTTGTCCGCATTATCTATGTGTGTGTCAAGTGTATGGTGTGTAGTGTCACATAGAGCACTAAGAATATCCTTATTATCTATGTCTGTCCAGTGTGTGTCTAACGTGTTGTGTCACATGGAGGACTAGGTATGTCCTCTTGATTTATGTGTTTCACTTATATTGTCACATGGGTAACTAGGGACATTTTAATGATATATGTGTGTCATCAATGTCATGTTTGTATGTATACCATTAACAGGAAGACAAGCTGGTGAAGCTGCAGAATCAGATGTTATTAAAGACAGAGGGAGAGGAATGGAAGTTGTTTACAGAAAAGACACCAACATAAATTAGGTGACTTTCCTATAAATTCCACCATACCCATTATGTCAGTATGTTGATTTATATTTCCACAGATAGATAGTGTCCTTAGAGATTCTTGTGTTCATGTTGTGTACATATGATTAGAATAGGTCTGTTTCAAATATGATAGAAATGTATGTGATATATGATAGATATAAGCAATACACAGCCATTATTTTGTATCGGTTGCTACATTGCAGAACAGAGTTAACAGGCCTGTAGTGTGGTTGATTGAGATCGCCATTTTTCTGCAAAGAACATTTCTGGAGGGAAGTGTTGAAGATTTTCCTATTTGAGGGAGGGGTAATATTGGAGAAATGGCTAATTCCGACCAACAACATGTTGGCAACATAACAAAGTTATAGTGTGCTACTCCTTGCTGTTTCAGGAGGCTGCAAAGGGAGATGGAGAATGAAATGGGGACTAAGAGTAAGAAGCTGGATGAGATGTCTACAAAGGCTAAGGAGGAGATGAAGAAGCAAGAAACCAAACGAATCTCAGTGTCATAAGATGGCAGGTTAAATTAAGGTCAGTATCACATAATTGCAGGTCAAACTAAGGTCGGTGTTACAAGATGGCAGGTCAAACTGAAGACAGTGTTACACAATGGTAGGTCAAGCTAAGAACGTCAGTGTCACAAGATGGCAGGTCAAACTGAGGTTAGTGCCATAAAATGGCAATAAAGCAAGGTCAGTAGCACACAATGGCAGCTGAAACTGTGGTCAGTGCCACCCAAAGAGAGATTATAGTGAAGTCAGTGTCACACAAAGGGAGTCTATCCAAGGTCAGTGTCATACTAAGACCAATTTCACAAGATGGCAGGTCAAACTATGGTCAGTGCAACACAGTTGCAGTACAACACAGTGGCAGTAAAAATTAAGGTCAATGCCACACAATGGCCATCAGTGTGAGGTCAGTGTCACAAAATGGCAGGTCACCCTAGGGTGAGTGACTCAGAGTCATACAGTAGCAGCTCAAACTAAGGTCAGTGTCACACAATAGCTGCTGAAACTGAGGTCAGTGTTGCATAATGGCATGTCAAACAGGTCATTCTCTGTCTCTGTCTCTGTCTCTCTCTGTCTCTCTCTCTCTCTCTCTCTCTCTCTCTCTCTCTCTCTCTCTCTCTCTCTCTCTCTCTCTCTCTCTCTCTCTCTCTCTCTCTCTCTCTCTCTCTCTCTTGCTCTATTTCTCTCTATCGCTGTCTGTCTCTCTCTCTCTCTTTCTCTCTTTCTCTCTCTCTCTCTCTCTCGCTCTCTTCCTCTCTATCGCTGTCTGTCTCTCTCTCTCTTTCTCTCTATCTCTCTCTGTCTTTCTGTCTCTCTCTCTCACTCACTCTCTCTCTCTCTTTCTCTTGGTTGACCCCCCCTCTCTGTATCTCACTTAGTCTCTTTCTTACTTTTATCTCCCTCCCTGCCTCCCCCTCTCTCCCTCTCCTTTCCTCTCTCCATCCCACCTTCAATCCCTCCACCCCTACCTCTTTGTCCCCTCTCGCTCCTTCTTTTTAACTAGCCCTCTCTCTTGCCCTCTCTGTTTGTCTGTTTCTCTCTCACTCACTTTCTCTCTGTAACTCTCTCTCACACACTTTTACACACAATCTCTCATTCTCTGTCTCTGTCTTCTTCTCACTCTGTTGCACATGTGCCCTTTCTTTCTCTCTCTATCTCTATCCATGTTCATGGGTTTTCTTGACGCTTCCAATGTCTTTTATAGAGTAAGACAGGCACACAAATGAAACTACGTAAATACATTTGTGTGGTATTTTTTCTGATGGATTTCTTGAAACATATGGTATAAGACAAGGGGGAATACTCTCTCCATACCACAAGGGAGAGATCACTGACATGACTCTAGTTATGTAGGCATGTGAGGAAGACCTCACATGAGAAAGAGATCACTGACGCGAGTCACGTTACTCAAGATATGTTGCTAGACTTAGAAGACAGGCATGCAGAACAGATTAAGGTGGACATCTTATTTAAATTTGTTGATGCAAAGGGTGGCATTGCATTTGCAAAATCTTTTTTCTGAATGCATGCACTAGAATACATCAACATCTTCAAAATTGATGTATATCAAGAGTGTGATATATAGTGTCACATGGCACACTAGGGATGTCCTCATGATCAATGTGTATCAAGTGTGTGATGTGTAGTGTTACACGGAGCAATAGAGAAGTCCTCATGATTTGTGTGTGTCACATATGTAATGTGTTGTGTCAAATGGGGCATTAGAGAAGTACTCATGATCTATGATTTATGTGTGTCAAGTGTGTGATCTGTAGTGTCTCACAGAGCACTAGGAATGTCCTTTTTATGTATGTGTGTCAAGAGTGTGATATGTAGTGACATACAGTGTAAAAGAGATGTCCACATTATCAATGTGCGTCAAGTGTGTGATGTGTACTGTCACAGAGAGCACTAGCGATGTCCTCATTATATATGTGTATCAAGTGTGTGACATGTAGTGAGACAAAGAGCAATAGGGTTGTCCGCATTATCTATGTGTGTGTCAAGTGTGTGGTGTGTAGTGTCACATAGAGCACTAGGAATATCCTTATTATCTATGTCTGTCCAGTGTGTGTCTAACGTGTTGTGTCACACGGAGGACTAGGTATGTCCTCTTGATTTATGTGTTTCACTTATATTGTCACATGGGTAACTAGGGACATTTTCATGATATATGTGTGTCATCAATATCATGTTTGTAAGTATACCATTAACAGGAAGACAAGCTGGTGAAGCTGCAGAATCAGATGTTATTAAAGACAGAGGGAGAGGGATGGAAGTTGTTTACAGAAAAGACACCAACATAAATTAAGTGACTTTCCTATAAATTCCATCATACCCATTATGTCAGCATGTTGATTTATATTTTCACAGATAGATAGTTTCCTTAGAGATTCTTGTGTTTATGTTGTGTACATATGATTAGAATAGGTCTGTTTCAAATATGAAAGAAATGTATGTGATATATGATAGATATAAGCAATACACAGCCATTGTTTTGTATTGGTTGCTACATTGCAGAACAGAGTCAACAGGCCTGTAGTGTGGTTGATTGAGATTGCCATTTTTCTGAAAAGAATATTTTTATAGGGAATTGTTGAAGATTTTCCCATTTGAGGGAGGGTTAATATTGGAGAAATGGCTAATTCCGACCAACAACATGTTGGCAATATAACAAAGTTATAGTGTGCTACTCCTTGCTGTTTCAGGAGGCTGCAAAGGGAAATGGAGAATGAAATGGGGACTAAGAGCAAGAAGCTGGATGAGATGCCTACAAAGGCTACGGAGGAGATGAAGAAGCGAGAAACCAAACGCATGTCAGTGTCATAAGATGGCAGGTTAAATTAAGGTCAGTATCACATAATTGCAGGTCAAACTAAGGTCGGTATTACAAGATGGCAGGTGAAACTGAAGACAGTGTCACACAATGGTAGGTCAAGCTAAGAACGTCAGTGTCACAAGATGGCAGGTCAAACTGAGGTTAGTGCCATAAAATGGCAATAAAGCAAGGTCAGTAGCACACAATGGCAGCTGAAACTGTGGTCAGTGCCACCCAAAGAGAGATTAAAATGAAGTCAGTGTCACACAAAGGGAGGTCTATCCAAGGTCAGTGTCATACTAAGACCAATTTCACAAGATGGCAGGTCAAACTATGGTCAGTGCAACACAGTTGCAGTACAACACAGTGGCAGTAAAATTGAGGTCAGTGCCACACAATGGCCATCAGTGTGAAGTCAGTGTCACAAAATGGCAGGTCACCCTAGGGTGAGTGACTCAGTGTCATACAGTAGCAGCTCAAATTGAGGTCAGTGTTGCACAATGGCAGGTCAAACAGGTTATTCTCTGTCTCTGTCTCTGTCTCTGTCTCTGTCTCTGTCTCTGTCTCTCTCTCTCTCTCTCTCTCTCTCTCTCTCTCTCTCTCTCTCTCTCTCTCTCTCTCTTCCTCTCTCTCGCTGTCTGTCTCTGTCTCTCTTTCTCTCTATCTCTCTCTGTCTTTCTGTCTCTCTCTCTCACTCACTCTCTCTCTCTTTCTCTCGGTTGACCCCCCTCTCTCTCTATCTCACTCAGTCTCTTTCTTTCTTTTATCTCCCTCCCTGCCTCCCCCTCTCTCCCTCTCCCTTCCTCTCTCCATCCCACCTTCAATCCCTCCACCCCTACTTCTTTGTCCCCTCTCGCTCCTTCTTTTTAACTAGCCCTCTCTCTTGCCCTCTCTGTTTGTCTGTTTCTCTCTCACTCACTTTCTCTCTGTAACTCTCTCTCTCACACACTTTTTGCACACAATCTCTCACTCTCTGTCTCTGTCTTCTTCTCACTCTGTTGCACATGTGCCCTTTCTTTCTCTCTCTATCTCTATCCATGTTCATGGGTTTCCTTGACGCTTCCAATGCCTTTTATAGAGTAAGACAGGCACACAAATGAAACTATGCAAATACATTTGTGTGGTATTTTTTCTGATGGATTTCTTGAAACAAATGGTATAAGACAAGGGGGAATAGTCTCTCCATACCACAAGGGAGAGATCACTGACATGACTCTGGTTATGTAGGCATGTGAGGAAGACCTCACGTGAGAAAGAGATCACTGACGCGAGTCTCGATACTCAATATATGTAGCTAGACCTAGAAGACAGGCATGCAGAACAGATTAAGGTGGACATCTTATATAAATTTGTTGATGCAAAGGGTGGCATTGCATTTGCAAATTTTTTTTTTCTCAATGCATGCACTAGAATACATCAACATCTTCAAAATTGATGTACGTCAAGAGTGTGATATATAGTGTCACATGGCACACTAGGGATGTCATCATGACCAATGTGTGTCAAGTGTGTTATGTGTATTGTTACACGGAGCAATAGAGAAGTCCTCATGATCTGTGTGTGTCACATATGTAATGTGTTGTGTCAAATGGGGCATTAGAGAAGTACTCATGATCTATGATTTATGTGTGTGAAGTGTGTGATCTGTAGTGTCTCACAGAGCACTAGGGATGTCCTTATTATGTATGTGTGTCAAGTGTGTGATATGTAGTGCCATTCAGTGTAGTAGAGATGTCCACATTATCAATGTGCGTCAAGTGTGTGATGTGTACTGTCACAGAGAGCACTAGGGATGTCTTGATTATATATGTGTATGAAGTGTTTGACATCCCACAGAGCAATAGGGATGTCCTCATTATCTATGTGTGTCAAGTGTGTGACATGTATTGAGACAAAGAGCATTAGGGTTGTCCGCATTATCTATGTGTGTGTCAAGTGTGTGGTGTGTAGTGTCACATAGAGCACTAGGGATATCCTTTTTATCTATATGTGTCCAGTGTGTGTGTAATGTGTTGTGTCACACGGAAGACTAGGTATGTCCTCTTGATTTATGTGTTTCACTTATATTGTCACATGGGTAACTACGGACATTTTCATGATATATGTGTGTCATCAATGTCATATATGTATGTATACTATTAACAGGAAGACAAGCTGGTGAAGCTGCAGAATCAGATGTTATTAAAGACAGAGGGAGAGGGATGGAAGTTGTTTACAGAAAAGACACCAACATAAATTAAGTGACTTTCCTATAAATTCCATCATACCCATTATGTCAGCATGTTGATTTATATTTTCACAGATAGATAGTTTCCTTAGAGATTCTTGTGTTCATGTTGTGTACATATGATTAGAATAGGTCTGTTTCAAATATGAAAGAAATGTATGTGATATATGATAGATATAAGCAATACACAGCCATTATTTTGTATTGGTTGCTACATTGCAGAACAGAGTTAACAGGCCTGTAGTGTGGTTGATTGAGATTGCCTTTTTTCTGCAAAGAACATTTTTGGAGGGAAGTGTTGAAGATTTTCCTATTTGAGGGAGTGTTAATATTGGAGAAATGGCTAATTCCGACCAACAACATGTTGGCAACATAACAAAGTTATAGTGTGCTACTCCTTGCTGTTTCAGGAGGCTGCAAAGGGAGATGGAGAATGAAATGGGGAATAAGAGCAAGAAGCTGGATGAGATGCCTACAAAGGCTAAGGAGGAGATGAAGAAGCGAGAAACCAAATGCATCTCAGTGTCATAAGATGGCAGGTTAAATTAAGGTCAGTATCACATAATTGCATGTCAAACTAAGGTCGGTGTTAGAAGGTGGCAGATCAAACTGAAGACAGTGTCACACAATGGTAGGTCAAGCTAAGAACGTCAGTGTCACAAGATGGCAGGTCAAACTGAGGTTAGTGCCATAAAATGGCAATAAAGCAAGGTCAGTAGCACACAATGGCAGCTGAAACTGTTGTCAGTGTCACCCAAAGAGAGGTAAAAGTGAAGTCAGTGTCACACAAATGGAGGTCTATCCAAGGTCAGTGTCATACTAAGACCAATTTCACAAGATGGCAGGTCAAACTATGGTCAGTGCAACACAGTTGCAGTACAACACAGTGGCAGTAAAAATTGAGGTCAGTGCCACACAATGGCCATCAGTGTGAAGTCAGTGTCACAAAATGGCAGGTCACCCTAGGGTGAGTGACTCAGTGTCATACAGCAGCAGCTCAAACTGAGGTCAGTGTTGCACAATGGCAGGTCAAACAGGTCATTCTCTTTCTCTGTCTCTGTCTCTGTCTCTCTCTCTCTCTCTCTCTCTCTCTCTCTCTCTTTCTATATATCTCTCTCTCTCTCTCTCTCTCTCTCTCTCTCTCTTTTCATCTCTCTCGCTGTCTGTCTCTCTCTCTCTTTCTGTCTCTCTCTCTGTCTTTCTGTCTCTCTCTCTCACTCACTCTCTCTCTCTCTTTCTCTCGGTTGACCTCCTCCTCTCTCTATCTCACTCAGTCTCTGTCTTTCTTTTATCTCTCTCCCTGCCTCCCCCTCTCTCCCTCTCCCTTCCTCTCTCCATCCCACCTTTAATCCCTCCACCCCTACCTCTTTGTCCCCTTTCGCTCCTTCTTTTTAACTAGCCCTCTCTCTTGCCCTCTCTGTTTGTCTGTTTCTCTCTCACTCACTTTCTCTCTGTAACTCTCTCTCTCACACACTTTTACACACAATCTCTCACTCTCTGTCTCTGTCTTCTTCTCACTCTGTTGCACATGTGCCCTTTCTTTCTCTCTCTATCTCTATCCATGTTCATGGGTTTCCTTGATGCTTCCAATGCCTTTTATAGAGTAAGACAGGCACACAAATGAAATTATGTAAATATATTTGTGTGGTATTTTCTCTGATGGATTTCTTGAAACAAATAGTATAAGACAAGGGGGAATACTCTCTCCATACCACAAGGGAGAGATCACTGACATGACTCTAGTTATGTAGGCATGTGAGGAAGACCTCACGTGAGAAAGAGATCACTGACGCGAGTCACGATACTCAAGATATGTTGCTAGACCTAGAAGACAGGCATGCAGAACAGATTAAGGTGGATATCTTATTTAAATTTGTTGATGCAAAGGGTGGTATTGCATATGCAAAATCTTTTTTTCTGAATGCATGCAATAGAATACATCAACATCTTCAAAATTGATATCAAGAATGTGTTATATAGCGTCACATGGCACACTAGGGATGTCCTCATGACCAATGTGTGTCAAGTGTGTGATGTGTAGTGTTACACGGAGCAATAGAGAAGTCCTCATGATCTGTGTGTGTCACATATGTAATGTGTTGTGTTAAATGAGGCATTAGAGAAGTACTCATGATCTATGATTTATGTGTGTCAAGTGTGTGTCCTGTAGTGTCTCACTGAGCTCTAGGGATGTCCTTATTATGTATGTTTGTCAATTGTGTGATATGTAGTGACATACAGTGTAATAGAGATGTCCACATTATCAATGTTCGTCAAGAGTGTGATGTGTACTGTCACAGAGAGCACTAGGGATGTCCTCATTATATATGTGTATCAGGTGTGTGACATCCCAAAGAGCAATAGGGATGTCCTCATTATCTATGTGTGTCAAGTGTGTGACATATAGTGAGACAAAGAGCAATAGGGTTGTCCGCATTATATATGTGTGTGTCAAATTTGTGGTGTGTAGTGTCACATAGAGCACTAGGGATATCCTTATTATCTATGTGTGTCCAGTGTGGGTGTAACGTGTTGTGTCACACGGAGGAACAGGTATGTCCTCTTGATTTATGTGTTTCACTTATATTGTCACATGGGTAACTAGGGACATTTTCGTGATATATGTGTGTCATCAATGTAATGTTTGTACGTATACCATCAGGAAGACAAGCTGGTGAAGTTGCAGAATCAGTTGTTATTAAAGACCGAGGGAGAGGAATGGAAGTTGTCTCTGTCTCTCTCTGTCTCTGTCTCTGTCTTTGTCTCTCTCTCTCTCTCTCTCTCTCTCTCTCTCTCTCTCTCTCTCTCTCTCTCTCTCTCTCTCTCTCTCTCTCTCTCTCTCTTCCTCTCTCTCGCTGTCTGTCTCTGTCTCTCTTTCTCTCTATCTCTCTCTGTCTTTCTGTCTCTCTCTCTCACTCACTCTCTCTCTCTTTCTCTCGGTTGACCCCCCTCTCTCTCTATCTCACTCAGTCTCTTTCTTTCTTTTATCTCCCTCCCTGCCTCCCCCTCTCTCCCTCTCCCTTCCTCTCTCCATCCCACCTTCAATCCCTCCACCCCTACTTCTTTGTCCCCTCTCGCTCCTTCTTTTTAACTAGCCCTCTCTCTTGCCCTCTCTGTTTGTCTGTTTCTCTCTCACTCACTTTCTCTCTGTAACTCTCTCTCTCACACACTTTTTGCACACAATCTCTCACTCTCTGTCTCTGTCTTCTTCTCACTCTGTTGCACATGTGCCCTTTCTTTCTCTCTCTATCTCTATCCATGTTCATGGGTTTCCTTGACGCTTCCAATGCCTTTTATAGAGTAAGACAGGCACACAAATGAAACTATGCAAATACATTTGTGTGGTATTTTTTCTGATGGATTTCTTGAAACAAATGGTATAAGACAAGGGGGAATAGTCTCTCCATACCACAAGGGAGAGATCACTGACATGACTCTGGTTATGTAGGCATGTGAGGAAGACCTCACGTGAGAAAGAGATCACTGACGCGAGTCTCGATACTCAATATATGTAGCTAGACCTAGAAGACAGGCATGCAGAACAGATTAAGGTGGACATCTTATATAAATTTGTTGATGCAAAGGGTGGCATTGCATTTGCAAATTTTTTTTTTCTCAATGCATGCACTAGAATACATCAACATCTTCAAAATTGATGTACGTCAAGAGTGTGATATATAGTGTCACATGGCACACTAGGGATGTCATCATGACCAATGTGTGTCAAGTGTGTTATGTGTATTGTTACACGGAGCAATAGAGAAGTCCTCATGATCTGTGTGTGTCACATATGTAATGTGTTGTGTCAAATGGGGCATTAGAGAAGTACTCATGATCTATGATTTATGTGTGTGAAGTGTGTGATCTGTAGTGTCTCACAGAGCACTAGGGATGTCCTTATTATGTATGTGTGTCAAGTGTGTGATATGTAGTGCCATTCAGTGTAGTAGAGATGTCCACATTATCAATGTGCGTCAAGTGTGTGATGTGTACTGTCACAGAGAGCACTAGGGATGTCTTGATTATATATGTGTATGAAGTGTTTGACATCCCACAGAGCAATAGGGATGTCCTCATTATCTATGTGTGTCAAGTGTGTGACATGTAGTGAGACAAAGAGCATTAGGGTTGTCCGCATTATCTATGTGTGTGTCAAGTGTGTGGTGTGTAGTGTCACATAGAGCACTAGGGATATCCTTATTATCTATATGTGTCCAGTGTGTGTGTAATGTGTTGTGTCACACGGAAGACTAGGTATGTCCTCTTGATTTATGTGTTTCACTTATATTGTCACATGGGTAACTACGGACATTTTCATGATATATGTGTGTCATCAATGTCATATTTGTATGTATACTATTAACAGGAAGACAAGCTGGTGAAGCTGCAGAATCAGATGTTATTAAAGACAGAGGGAGAGGGATGGAAGTTGTTTACAGAAAAGACACCAACATAAATTAAGTGACTTTCCTATAAATTCCATCATACCCATTATGTCAGCATGTTGATTTATATTTTCACAGATAGATAGTTTCCTTAGAGATTCTTGTGTTCATGTTGTGTACATATGATTAGAATAGGTCTGTTTCAAATATGAAAGAAATGTATGTGATATATGATAGATATAAGCAATACACAGCCATTATTTTGTATTGGTTGCTACATTGCAGAACAGAGTTAACAGGCCTGTAGTGTGGTTGATTGAGATTGCCATTTTTCTGAAAAGAATATTTTTATAGGGAATTGTTGAAGATTTTCCCATTTGAGGGAGGGTTAATATTGGAGAAATGGCTAATTCCGACCAACAACATGTTGGCAATATAACAAAGTTATAGTGTGCTACTCCTTGCTGTTTCAGGAGGCTGCAAAGGGAAATGGAGAATGAAATGGGGACTAAGAGCAAGAAGCTGGATGAGATGCCTACAAAGGCTACGGAGGAGATGAAGAAGCGAGAAACCAAACGCATGTCAGTGTCATAAGATGGCAGGTTAAATTAAGGTCAGTATCACATAATTGCAGGTCAAACTAAGGTCGGTATTACAAGATGGCAGGTGAAACTGAAGACAGTGTCACACAATGGTAGGTCAAGCTAAGAACGTCAGTGTCACAAGATGGCAGGTCAAACTGAGGTTAGTGCCATAAAATGGCAATAAAGCAAGGTCAGTAGCACACAATGGCAGCTGAAACTGTGGTCATTGCCACCCAAAGATAGATTAAAGTGAAGTCAGTGTCACACAAAGGGAGGTCTATCCAAGGTCAGTGTCATACTAAGACCAATTTCACAAGATGGCAGGTCAAACTATGGTCAGTACAACACAGTTGCAGTACAACACAGTGGCAGTAAAAATTGAGGTCAGTGCCACACAATGGCCATCAGTGTGAAATCAGTGTCACAAAATGGCAGGTCACCCTAGGGTGAGTGACTCAGTGTCATACAATAGCAGCTCAATCTGAGGTCAGTGTTGCACAATGGCAGGTCAAACAGGTCATTCTCTGTCTCTCTCTCTCTCTCTCTCTCTCTCTCTCTCTCTCTCTCTCTCTCTCTCTCTCTCTCTCTCTCTCTCTCTCTTCCTCTCTCTCGCTGTCTGTCTCTGTCTCTCTTTCTCTCTATCTCTCTCTGTCTTTCTGTCTCTCTCTCTCACTCACTCTCTCTCTCTTTCTCTCGGTTGACCCCCCTCTCTCTCTATCTCACTCAGTCTCTTTCTTTCTTTTATCTCCCTCCCTGCCTCCCCCTCTCTCCCTCTCCCTTCCTCTCTCCATCCCACCTTCAATCACTCCACCCCTACTTCTTTGTCCCCTCTCGCTCCTTCTTTTTAACTAGCCCTCTCTCTTGCCCTCTCTGTTTGTCTGTTTCTCTCTCACTCACTTTCTCTCTGTAACTCTCTCTCTCACACACTTTTTGCACACAATCTCTCACTCTCTGTCTCTGTCTTCTTCTCACTCTGTTGCACATGTGCCCTTTCTTTCTCTCTCTATCTCTATCCATGTTCATGGGTTTCCTTGACGCTTCCAATGCCTTTTATAGAGTAAGACAGGCACACAAATGAAACTATGCAAATACATTTGTGTGGTATTTTTTCTGATGGATTTCTTGAAACAAATGGTATAAGACAAGGGGGAATAGTCTCTCCATACCACAAGGGAGAGATCACTGACATGACTCTGGTTATGTAGGCATGTGAGGAAGACCTCACGTGAGAAAGAGATCACTGACGCGAGTCTCGATACTCAATATATGTAGCTAGACCTAGAAGACAGGCATGCAGAACAGATTAAGGTGGACATCTTATATAAATTTGTTGATGCAAAGGGTGGCATTGCATTTGCAAATTTTTTTTTTCTCAATGCATGCACTAGAATACATCAACATCTTCAAAATTGATGTACGTCAAGAGTGTGATATATAGTGTCACATGGCACACTAGGGATGTCATCATGACCAATGTGTGTCAAGTGTGTTATGTGTATTGTTACACGGAGCAATAGAGAAGTCCTCATGATCTGTGTGTGTCACATATGTAATGTGTTGTGTCAAATGGGGCATTAGAGAAGTACTCATGATCTATGATTTATGTGTGTGAAGTGTGTGATCTGTAGTGTCTCACAGAGCACTAGGGATGTCCTTATTATGTATGTGTGTCAAGTGTGTGATATGTAGTGCCATTCAGTGTAGTAGAGATGTCCACATTATCAATGTGCGTCAAGTGTGTGATGTGTACTGTCACAGAGAGCACTAGGGATGTCTTGATTATATATGTGTATGAAGTGTTTGACATCCCACAGAGCAATAGGGATGTCCTCATTATCTATGTGTGTCAAGTGTGTGACATGTAGTGAGACAAAGAGCATTAGGGTTGTCCGCATTATCTATGTGTGTGTCAAGTGTGTGGTGTGTAGTGTCACATTGAGCACTAGGGATATCCTTATTATCTATATGTGTCCAGTGTGTGTGTAATGTGTTGTGTCACATGGAAGACTAGGTATGTCCTCTTGATTTATGTGTTTCACTTATATTGTCACATGGGTAACTACGGACATTTTCATGATATATGTGTGTCATCAATGTCATATTTGTATGTATACTATTAACAGGAAGACAAGCTGGTGAAGCTGCAGAATCAGATGTTATTAAAGACAGAGGGAGAGGAATGGAAGTTGTTTACTGAAAAGACACCAACATAAATTAAGTGACTTTCCTATAAATTCCATTATACCCATTATGTCAGTATGTTGATTTATATTTTCACAGATAGATAGTTTCCTTAGAGATTCTTGTGTTCATGTTGTGTACATATGATTAGAATAGGTCTGTTTCAAATATGAAAGAAATGTATGTGATATATGATAGATATAAGCAATACACAGCCATTATTTTGTATTGGTTGCTACATTGCAGAACAGAGTTAACAGGCCTGTAGTGTGGTTGATTGAGATTGCCTTTTTTCTGCAAAGAACATTTTTGGAGGGAAGTGTTGAAGATTTTCCTATTTGAGGGAGTGTTAATATTGGAGAAATGGCTAATTCCGACCAACAACATGTTGGCAACATAACAAAGTTATAGTGTGCTACTCCTTGCTGTTTCAGGAGGCTGCAAAGGGAGATGGAGAATGAAATGGGGAATAAGAGCAAGAAGCTGGATGAGATGCCTACAAAGGCTAAGGAGGAGATGAAGAAGCGAGAAACCAAATGCATCTCAGTGTCATAAGATGGCAGGTTAAATTAAGGTCAGTATCACATAATTGCATGTCAAACTAAGGTCGGTGTTAGAAGGTGGCAGATCAAACTGAAGACAGTGTCACACAATGGTAGGTCAAGCTAAGAACGTCAGTGTCACAAGATGGCAGGTCAAACTGAGGTTAGTGCCATAAAATGGCAATAAAGCAAGGTCAGTAGCACACAATGGCAGCTGAAACTGTTGTCAGTGTCACCCAAAGAGAGGTAAAAGTGAAGTCAGTGTCACACAAATGGAGGTCTATCCAAGGTCAGTGTCATACTAAGACCAATTTCACAAGATGGCAGGTCAAACTATGGTCAGTGCAACACAGTTGCAGTACAACACAGTGGCAGTAAAAATTGAGGTCAGTGCCACACAATGGCCATCAGTGTGAAGTCAGTGTCACAAAATGGCAGGTCACCCTAGGGTGAGTGACTCAGTGTCATACAGCAGCAGCTCAAACTGAGGTCAGTGTTGCACAATGGCAGGTCAAACAGGTCATTCTCTTTCTCTGTCTCTGTCTCTGTCTCTCTCTCTCTCTCTCTCTCTCTCTCTCTCTCTTTCTATATATCTCTCTCTCTCTCTCTCTCTCTCTCTCTCTCTCTTTTCCTCTCTCTCGCTGTCTGTCTCTCTCTCTCTTTCTGTCTCTCTCTCTGTCTTTCTGTCTCTCTCTCTCACTCACTCTCTCTCTCTCTTTCTCTCGGTTGACCTCCTCCTCTCTCTATCTCACTCAGTCTCTGTCTTTCTTTTATCTCTCTCCCTGCCTCCCCCTCTCTCCCTCTCCCTTCCTCTCTCCATCCCACCTTTAATCCCTCCACCCCTACCTCTTTGTCCCCTTTCGCTCCTTCTTTTTAACTAGCCCTCTCTCTTGCCCTCTCTGTTTGTCTGTTTCTCTCTCACTCACTTTCTCTCTGTAACTCTCTCTCTCACACACTTTTACACACAATCTCTCACTCTCTGTCTCTGTCTTCTTCTCACTCTGTTGCACATGTGCCCTTTCTTTCTCTCTCTATCTCTATCCATGTTCATGGGTTTCCTTGATGCTTCCAATGCCTTTTATAGAGTAAGACAGGCACACAAATGAAATTATGTAAATATATTTGTGTGGTATTTTCTCTGATGGATTTCTTGAAACAAATGGTATAAGACAAGGGGGAATACTCTCTCCATACCACAAGGGAGAGATCACTGACATGACTCTAGTTATGTAGGCATGTGAGGAAGACCTCACGTGAGAAAGAGATCACTGACGCGAATCACGATACTCAAGATATGTTGCTAGACCTAGAAGACAGGCATGCAGAACAGATTAAGGTGGATATCTTATTTAAATTTGTTGATGCAAAGGGTGGTATTGCATATGCAAAATCTTTTTTTCTGAATGCATGCAATAGAATACATCAACATCTTCAAAATTGATATCAAGAATGTGTTATATAGCGTCACATGGCACACTAGGGATGTCCTCATGACCAATGTGTGTCAAGTGTGTGATGTGTAGTGTTACACGGAGCAATAGAGAAGTCCTCATGATCTGTGTGTGTCACATATGTAATGTGTTGTGTTAAATGAGGCATTAGAGAAGTACTCATGATCTATGATTTATGTGTATCAAGTGTGTGTTCTGTAGTGTCTCACAGAGCACTAGGGATGTCCTTATTATGTATGTTTGTCAATTGTGTGATATGTAGTGACATACAGTGTAATAGAGATGTCCACATTATCAATGTTCGTCAAGAGTGTGATGTGTACTGTCACAGAGAGCACTAGGGATGTCCTCATTATATATGTGTATCAGGTGTGTGACATCCCAAAGAGCAATAGGGATGTCCTCATTATCTATGTGTGTCAAGTGTGTGACATATAGTGAGACAAAGAGCAATAGGGTTGTCCGCATTATATATGTGTGTGTCAAATTTGTGGTGTGTAGTGTCACATAGAGCACTAGGGATATCCTTATTATCTATGGGTGTCCAGTGTGTGTGTAACGTGTTGTGTCACATGGAGGAACAGGTATGTCCTCTTGATTTATGTGTTTCACTTATATTGTCACATGGGTAACTAGGGACATTTTCGTGATATATGTGTGTCATCAATGTCATGTTTGTACGTATACCATCAGGAAGACAAGCTGGTGAAGCTGCAGAATCAGTTGTTATTAAAGACAGAGGGAGAGGAATGGAAGTTGTCTCTGTCTCTCTCTGTCTCTGTCTCTGTCTCTGTCTTTGTCTCTCTCTCTCTCTCTCTCTCTCTCTCTCTCTTTCTCTCTCTCTCTCTCTGTCTCTCTCTCTCTCTCTCTCTCTCTCTCTCTCTCTCTCTCTCTCTCTCTCTCTCTCTCTCTCTCTCTCTCTCTCTCTCTCTCTCTCTCTCTCTCTCTCTCTCTCTCTCTCTCTCTCTCTCTCTCTCTCTCTCTCTCTCAATCTCTCTCAATCTCTTTCTCTCTCTCTTCCTCTCTCTCTCTGTGTGTCTCTCTCTTTCTCTCTATCTCTCTCTGTCTTTCTCTCTCTCTCTCTCTCTCTCTCTCTCTCTCTCTCTCTCTCTCTCTCTCTCTCTCTCTCTCTCTCTCTCTCTCTCTCTCTCTCTCTCTCTCTCTCTCTCGGTTGACCTCCCCCCCTCTCTATCTCACTCAGTCTCTTTCTTTCTTTTATCTCTCTCCCTGCCTCCCCCTCTGTCCCTCTCCCTTCCTCTCTCCATCCCTCCTTCAATCCCTCCACCCCTACCTTTTTGTCCCCTCTCGCTCCTTCTTTTTAACTAGCCCTCTCTCTTGCCCTCTCTGTTTGTCTGTTTCTCTCTCACTCACTTTGTCTGTGTAACTCTCTCTCTCACACACTTCTACACACAATCTCTCACTCTCTGTCTCTGTCTTCTTCTCACTCTGTTGCACATGTGCCCTTTCTTTCTCTCTCTATCTCTATCCATGTTCATGGGTTTCCTTGATGCTTCCAATGCCTTTTATAGAGTAAGACAGGCACACAAATGAAATTATGTAAATATATTTGTGTGGTATTTTCTCTGATGGATTTCTTGAAACAAATGGTATAAGACAAGCGGGAATACTCTCTCCATACCACAAGGGAGAGATCACTGACATGACTCTAGTTATGTAGGCATGTGAGGAAGACCTCACGTGAGAAAGAGATCACTGACGCGAGTCACGATACTCAAGATATTTTGCTAGACCTAGAAGACAGGCATGCAGAACAGATTAAGGTGGATATCTTATTTAAATTTGTTGATGCAAAGGGTGGTATTGCATATGCAAAATCTTTTTTTCTGAATGCATGCAATAGAATACATCAACATCTTCAAAATTGATGTATATCAAGAATGTGTTATATAGCGTCACATGGCACACTAGGGATGTCCTCATGACCAATGTGTGTCAAGTGTGTGATGTGTAGTGTTACACGGAGCAATAGAGAAGTCCTCATGATCTGTGTGTGTCACATATGTAATGTGTTGTGTTAAATGAGGCATTAGAGAAGTACTCATGATCTATGATTTATGTGTGTCAAGTGTGTGTCCTGTAGTGTCTCACTGAGCTCTAGGGATGTCCTTATTATGTATGTTTGTCAAGTGTGTGATATGTAGTGACATACAGTGTAATAGAGATGTCCACATTATCAATGTTCGTCAAGAGTGTGATGTGTACTGTCACAGAGAGCACTAGGGATGTCCTCATTATATATGTGTATCAGGTGTGTGACATCCCAAAGAGCAATAGGGATGTCCTCATTATTTATGAGTGTCAAGTGTGTGACATATTGTGAGAAAAAGAGCAATAGGGTTGTCCGCATTATATATGTGTGTGTCAAATTTGTGGTGTGTAGTGTCACATAGAGCACTAGGGATATCCTTATTATCTATGTGTGTCCAGTGTGGGTGTAACGTGTTGTGTCACACGGAGGAACAGGTATGTCCTCTTGATTTATGTGTTTCACTTATATTGTCACATGGGTAACTAGGGACATTTTCGTGATATATGTGTGTCATCAATGTAATGTTTGTACGTATACCATCAGGAAGACAAGCTGGTGAAGTTGCAGAATCAGTTGTTATTAAAGACCGAGGGAGAGGAATGGAAGTTGTCTCTGTCTCTCTCTGTCTCTGTCTCTGTCTCTGTCTCTGTCTCTCTCTCTCTCTCTCTCTCTCTCTCTCTCTCTCTCTCTCTCTCTCTCTCTCTCTCTCTCTCTCTCTCTCTCTCTCTCTCTCTCTCTCTCTCTCTCTCTCTCTCTCTCTCTCTCTCTCTCTCTCTGTCTCTCTCTCTCTCTCTCTCTGTCTCTCTGTCTCTCTCTGTCTCTCTGTCTCTCTCTCTCTCTCTCTCTCTCTCTCTCTCTCTCTCTCTCTCTCTCTCTCTCTCTCTCTCTCTCTCTCTCTCTCTCTCTCTCTCTCTCTCTCTCTCTCTCTCTCTCTCTCACTCACTCTCTCTCCGTTTCTCTCGGTTGAACCCCCTGTCTCTCTCTCTCTCTCTCGCTCTCTCACTCAGTTTCTTTCTTTCTCTTATCTCCCTCCCTGCCTCCCCATCTCCCCTCTCCCTTCCTCCCACCCTCCCACCTTCACTCCCTCCACCCCTACCTCTTTATCCCCTCTCGCTCCTTCTTTATAACTAGCCCTCTCTCTTGCCCTCTCTGTTTTTTTTTTTCTTCTCACTCACTTTCTATCTGTAACTCTCTCTCTCACACACTTTTACACACAATCTCTCACTCTCTGTCTCTGTCTTCTTCTCACACTGTTGTGCATGTGCCCTTTCTCTCTCTATCTCTATCTATCCGTGTTCATGGGTTTCCTTGACGCTTCCAATGCCTTTTATAGAGTAAGACAGGCAAAAAAATGAAACTCTGTAAATACATTTGTGTGGGATTTTTTCTGATGGATTTCTTGAACCAAATGGTATAAGACAAGGGGGAATACTCTCTCCATACCGCAAGGGAGAGATCACTGATATGACTCTAGTTATGTAGGCATGTGAGGAAGACCTCACGTGAGAAAGAGATCACTGACACGAGTCACGTTACTCAAGATATGTTGCTAGACTTAGAAGACAGGCATACAGAAGAGATTAAGGTGGACATCTTATTTAAATTTGTTGATGAAAGGGTGGCATTGCATTTGCAAACCCTTTTTGTCTGAATGCCTGCACTAGAGTACATCAACATCTTCAAAATTGATGTATATCAAGAGTGTGATATATAGTGTCACATGGCACACTAGGGATGTCCTCATGACCAATGTGTGTCAAGTGTGTGATGTGTAGTGTTACACGGAGCAATAGAGACGTCCTCATGATCTGTGTGTGTCACATATGTAATGTGTTGTGTTAAATGAGGCATTAGATAAGTACTCATGATCTATGATTTATGTGTGTCAAATGTGTGATCTGTAGTGTCTCACAGAGCACTAGGGATGTCCTTATTATGTATGTGTGTCAAGTGTGTGATATGTAGTGACATACAGTGTAATAGAGATGTCCACATTATCAATGTTCGTCAAGTGTGTGATGTGTACTGTCACAGAGAGCACTAGGGATGTCCTCATTATATATGTGTATCAAGTGTGTGACATCCCACAGAGCTATAGGGATGTCCTCATTATCTATGTGTGTCAAGTGTGTGACATGTAGTGAGACAAAGAGCAATAGGGTTGTCCGCATTATCTATGTGTGTGTCAAGTGTGTGGTGTGTAGTGTCACATAGAGCACTAGAAATATCCTTATTATCTATGTCTGTCCAGTGTGTGTCTAACGTGTTGTGTCACATGGAGGACTAGGTATGTCCTCTTGATTTATGTGTTTCACTTATATTGTCACATGGGTAACTAGGGACATTTTCATGATATATGTGTGTCATCAATATCATGTTTGTAAGTATACCATTAACAGGAAGACAAGCTGGTGAAGCTGCAGAATCAGATGTTATTAAAGACAGAGGGAGAGGAATGGAAGTTGTTTACAGAAAAGACACCAACATAAATTAGGTGACTTTCCTATAAATTCCATCATACCCATTATGTCAGCATGTTGATTTATATTTTCACAGATAGATAGTTTCCTTAGAGATTCTTGTGTTCATGTTGTTTACATATGATTAGAATAGGTCTGTTTCAAATATGAAAGAAATGTATGTGATATATGATAGACATAAGCAATACACAGCCATTATTTTGTATTGGTTGATACATTGCAGAACAGAGTTAACAGGCCTGTAGTGTGGTTGATTGAGATTGCCATTTTTCTGCAAAGAAAATTTTTTGAGGGAAGTGTTGAAGATTTTCCCATTTGAGGGAGGGTTAATATTGGAGAAATGGGTAATTCCGCCCAACAACATGTTGGCAACATAACAAAGTTATAGTGTGCTAATCCTAGCTGTTTCAGGAGGCTGCAAAGGGAATTGGAGAATGAAATGGGGAATAAGAGCAAGAAGCTGGATGAGATGCCTAAAAAGGCTAAGGAGGAGATGAAGAAGCAAGAAACCAAACGCATGTCAGTGTCATAAGATGGCAGGTTAAATTAAGGTCAGTATCACATAATTGCAGGTCAAACTAAGATCGGTGTTACAAGATGGCAGGTGAAACTGAAGACAGTGTCTCACAATGGTAGGTCAAGCTAAGAACGTCAGTGTCACAAGATGGCAGGTCAAACTGAGGTTAGTGCCATAAAATGGCAATAAAGCAAGGTCAGTAGCACACAATGGCAGCTGAAACTGTGGTCAGTGCCACCCAAAGAGAGATTAAAATGAAGTCAGTGTCACACAAAGGGAGGTCTATCCAAGGTCAGTGTCATACTAAGACCAATTTCACAAGATGGCAGGTCAAACTATGGTCAGTGCAACACAGTTGCAGTACAACACAGTGGCAGTAAAAATTGAGGTCAGTGCCACACAATGACCATCAATGTGAAGTCAGTGTCACAAAATGGCAGGTCACCCTAGGGTGAGTGACTCAGTGTCATACAATAGCAGCTCAAACTAAGGTCAGTGTTGCACAATGGCAGGTCAAACAGGTCATTCTCTGTCTCTGTCTCTGTCTCTGTATCAGTCTCTGTCTCTGTCTCTGTCTCTGTCTCTGTCTCTGTCTCTGTCTCTGTCTCTGTCTCTCTCTCTCTCTCTCTCTCTCTCTCTCTCTCTCTTCCTCTCTCTCGGTGTCTGTCTCTCTCTCTCTCTTTCTCTCTCTCTCTCTCTGTCTTTCTGTCTCTCTCTCTCACTCACTCTCTCTCTCTTTCTCTCGGTTGACCCCCCCCCCTTCTCTCTATCTCACTCAGTCTCTTTCTTTCTTTTATCTCTCTCCCTGCCTCCCCCTCTCTCCCTCTCCCTTCCTCTCTCCATCCTACCTTCAATCCCTCCACCCATACCCCTTTGTCCCCTCTCGCTCCTTCTTTTTAATTAGCCCTCTCTCTTGCCCTCTCTGTTTGTCTGTTTCTCTCTCACTCACTTTCTCTCTGTAACTCTCTCTCTCACACACTTTTACACACAATCTCTCACTCTCTGTCTCTCTCTTCTTCTCACTCTGTTCCACATGTGCCCTTTCTTTCTCTCTCTATCTCTATCCATGTTCATGGGTTTCCTTGATGCTTCCAATGTCTTTTATAGAGTAAGACAGGCACACAAATGAAACTATGTAAATACATTTGTGTGGTATTTTTTGTGATGGATTTCTTGAAACAAATGGTATAAGACAAGGGGGAATACTCTCTCCATACCACAAGGGAGAGATCACTGACATGTCTCTAGTTATGTAGGCATGTGAGGAAGACCTCACGTGAGAAAGAGATCACTGACGCGAGTCACGTTACTCAAGATATGTTGCTAGACCTAGAAGACAGGCATGCAGAACAGATTAAGGTGGACATCTTATTTAAATTTGTTGATGCAAAGGGTGGTATTGCATGTGCAATATCTTTTTTTCTGAATGCATGCACTAGAGTACATCAACATCTTCAAAATTGATGTATATCAAGAATGTGTTATATAGTGTCACATGGCACACTAGGGATGTCCTCATGACCAATGTGTATCAAGTGTGTGATGTGTAGTGTTACACGGAGCAACAGAGAAGTCCTCATGATCTGTGTGTGTCACATATGTAATGTGTTGTGTTAAATGAGGCATTAGAGAAGTACTCATGATCTATGATTTATGTGTGTCAAGTGTGTGTTCTGTAGTGTCTCACAGAGCACTAGGGATGTCCTTATTATGTATGTTTGTCAATTGTGTGATATGTAGTGACATACAGTGTAATAGAGATGTCCACATTATCAATGTTCGTCAAGAGTGTGATGTGTACTGTTACAGAGAGCACTAGGGATGTCCTCATTATATATGTGTATCAGGTGTGTGACATCCCAAAGAGCAATAGGGATGTCCTCATTATCTATGTGTGTCAAGTGTGTGACATATAGTGAGACAAAGAGCAATAGGGTTGTCCGCATTATATATGTGTGTGTCAAATTTGTGGTGTGTAGTGTCACATAGAGCACTAGGGATATCCTTATTATCTATGGGTGTCCAGTGTGTGTGTAACGTGTTGTGTCACATGGAGGAACAGGTATGTCCTCTTGATTTATGTGTTTCACTTATATTGTCACATGGGTAACTAGGGACATTTTCGTGATATATGTGTGTCATCAATGTCATGTTTGTACGTATACCATCAGGAAGACAAGCTGGTGAAGCTGCAGAATCAGTTGTTATTAAAGACAGAGGGAGAGGAATGGAAGTTGTCTCTGTCTCTCTCTGTCTCTGTCTCTGTCTCTGTCTTTGTCTCTCTCTCTCTCTCTCTCTCTCTCTCTCTCTCTCTCTCTCTCTCTCTCTCTCTCTCTCTCTCTCTCTCTCTCTCTCTCTCTCTCTCTCTCTTCCTCTCTCTCGCTGTCTCTCTCTCTCTTTCTCTCTCTCTGTCTCTGTCTTTCTGTCTCTCTCTCTCACTCACTCTCTCTCTCTTTCTCTCGGTTGACCCCCCCTCTCTATCTCACTCAGTCTCTTTCTTTCTTTTATCTCTCTCCCTGCCTCCCCCTCTCTCCCTCTCCCTTCCTCTCTCCATCCCACCTTCAATCCCTCCACCCCTACCTTTTTGTCCCCTCTCGCTCCTTCTTTTTAACTAGCCCTCTCTCTTGCCCTCTCTGTTTGTCTGTTTCTCTCTCACTCACTTTCTCTGTGTAACTCTCTCTCTCACACACTTTTACACACAATCTCTCACTCTCTCTCTCTGTCTTCTTCTCACTCTGTTGCATATGTGCCCTTTCTTTCTCTCTCTATCTCTATCCATGTTCATGGGTTTCCTTGACGCTTCCAATGCCTTTTATAGAGTAAGACAGGCACACAAATGAAATTATGTAAATATATTTGTGTGGTATTTTCTCTGATGGATTTCTTGAAACAAATGGTATAAGACAAGGGGGAATACTCTCTCCATACCACAAGGGAGAGATCACTGACATGACTCTAGTCATGTAGGCATGTGAGGAAGACCTCACATGAGAAAGAGATCACTGACGCAAGTCACGATACTCAAGATATGTTGCTAGACCTAGAAGACAGGCATGCAGAACAGATTAAGGTGGATATCTTATTTAAATTTGTTGATGCAAAGGGTGGTATTGCATATGAAAACCTTTTTTTATGAATGCTTGCACTAGTATACATCAACATCTTCAAAATTGATGTATATCAAGAATGTGTTATATAGTGTCACATGGCACACTAGGGATGTCCTCATGACCAATGTGTGTCAAGTGTGTGATGTGTAGTGTTACACGGAGCAATAGAGAAGTCCTCATGATTTATGTGTGTCACATATGTAATGTGTTGTGTCAAATGGGGCATTAGAGAAGTACTCATGATCTATGATTTATGTGTGTCAAGTGTGTGACCTGTAGTGTCTCACAGAGCTCTAGGGATGTCCTTATTAGGTATTTGTGTCAAGTGTGTGATATGTAGTGACATACAGTGTAATAGAGATGTCCACATTATCAATGTGCGACAAGTGTGTGATGTGTACTGTCACAGAGAGCACTAGGGATGTCCTCATTATATATGTGTATCAAGTGTGTGACATCCCACAGAGAAATAGGGATGTCCTCATTATCTATGTGTGTCAAGTGTGTGACATGTAGTGAGACAAAGAGCAATAGGGTTGTCCACATTATCTATGTGTGTGTCAAGTGTGTGGTGTGTAGTGTCACATAGAGCACTAGGAATATCCTTATTATCTATTTCTGTCCAGTGTGTGTCTAACGTGTTGTGTCACATGGAGGACTAGGTATGTCCTCTTGATTTATGTGTTTCACTTATATTGTCACATGGGTAACTAGGGTCATTTTCATGATATATGTGTGTCATCAATATCATGTTTGTAAGTATACCATTAACAGGAAGACAAGCTGGTGAAGCTGCAGGATCAGATGTTATTAAAGACAGAGGGAGAGGAATGGAAGTTGTTTACAGAAAAGACACCAACATAAATTAAGTGACTTTCCTATAAATTCCATCATACCCATTATGTCAGCATGTTGATTTATATTTTCACAGATAGATAGTTTCCTTAGAGATTCTTGTGTTCATGTTGTGTACATATGATTAGAATAGGTCTGTTTCAAATATGAAAGAAATGTATGTGATATATGATAGACATAAGCAATACACAGCCATTATTTTGTATTGGTTGCTACATTGCAGAACAGAGTTAACAGGCCTGTAGTGTGGTTGATTGAGATTGCCATTTTTCTGCTAAGAAAATTTTTTGAGGGAAGTGTTGAAGATTTTCCCATTTGAGGGAGGGTTAATATTGGAGAAATGGCTAATTCCGCCCAACAACATGTTGGCAACATAACAAAGTTATAGTGTGCTACTCCTAGCTGTTTCAGGAGGCTGCAAAGGGAATTGGAGAATGAAATGGGGAATAAGAGCAAGAAGCTGGATGAGATGCCTAAAAAGGCTAAGGAGGAGATGAAGAAGCAAGAAACCAAACGAATGTCAGTGTCATAAGATGGCAGGTTAAATTAAGGTCAGTATCACATAATTGCAGGTCAAACTAAGATCGGTGTTACAAGATGGCAGGTGAAACTGAAGACAGTGTCTCACAATGGTAGGTCAAGCTAAGAACGTCAGTGTCACAAGACGGCAGGTCAAACTGAGGTTAGTGCCATCAAATGGCAATAAAGCAAGGTCAGTAGCACACAATGGCAGCTGAAACTGTGGTCAGTGAGAGATTAAAATGAAGTCAGTGTCACACAAAGGGAGGTCTATCCAAGGTCAGTGTCATACTAAGACCAATTTCACAAGATGGCAGGTCAAACTATGGTCAGTGCAACACTGTTGCAGTACAAAACAGTGGCAGTTAAAATTGAGGTCAGTGCCACACAATGACCATCAGTGTGAAGTCAGTGTCACAAAATGGCAGGTCACCCTAGGGTGAGTGACTCAGTATCATACAGTAGCAGCTCAAACTGAGGTCAGTGTTGCACAATGGCAGGTCAAACAGGTCATTCTCTGTCTCTGTCTCTGTCTCTGTCTCTGTCTCTCTCTCTCTCTCTCTCTCTCTCTCTCTCTCTCTCTCTCTCTCTCTCTCTCTCTCTCTTCTTCTCTCTCTCTCTCTCTCTCTCTCTCTCTCTCTCTCGCTCTCTCTCTCTGACTTTCTTTCTCTCTCTCTCACTCACTCTCTCTCTCTTTCTCTCGGTTGACCCCCCCCCCTCTCTCTATCTCACTCAGTCTCTTTCTTTCTTTTATCTCTCTCCCTGCCTCCCCCTCTCTCCCTCTCCCTTCCTCTCTCCATCCCACCTTCTATCCCTCCACCCCTACTCCTTTGTCCCCTCTCGCTCCTTCTTTTTAACTAGCCCTCTCTCTTGCCCTCTCTGTTTGTCTGTTTCTCTCTCACTCACTTTCTCTCTGTAACTCTCTCTCTCACACACTTTTACACACAATCTCTCACTTTCTGTCTCTGTCTTCTTCTCACTCTGTTGCACATGTGCCCTTTCTTTCTCTCTCTATCTCTATCCATGTCCATGGGTTTCCTTGACGCTTCTCAATGCCTTTTATAGAGTAAGACAGGCACACAAATGAAACTATGTAAATACATTTGTGTGGTATTTTTTCTGATGGATTTCTTGAAACAAATGGTATAAGACAAGGGGGAATACTCTCTCCATACCACAGGGGAGAGATCACTGACATGACTCTAGTTATGTAGGCATGTGAGGAAGACCTCACGTGAGAAAGAAATCACTGACGCGAGTCACGTTACTCAAGATATGTTGCTAGACCTAGAAGACAGGCATGCAGAACAGATTAAGGTGGATATCTTATTTAAATTTGTTGATGTAAAGGGTGGTATTGCATATGATTTTTTTTTTTCTGAATGCTTGCACTAGAATACATCAACATCTTCAAAATTGATGTATATCAAGAATGTGTTTTATAGTGTCACATGGCACACTAGGGATGTCCTCATGACCAATGTATGTCAAGTGTGTGATGTGTAGTGTTACACGGAGCAATAGAGAAGTCCTCATGATCTGTGTGTGTCACATATGTAATGTGTTGTGTTAAATGAGGCATTAGATAAGTACTCATGATCTATGATTTATGTGTGTCAAATGTGTGATCTGTAGTGTCTCACAGAGCACTAGGGATGTCCTTATTATGTATGTGTGTCAAGTGTGTGATATGTAGTGACATACAGTGTAATAGAGATGTCCACATTATCAATGTTCGTCAAGTGTGTGATGTGTACTGTCACAGAGAGCACTAGGGATGTCCTCATTATATATGTGTATCAAGTGTGTGACATCCCACAGAGCTATAGGGATGTCCTCATTATCTATGTGTGTCAAGTGTGTGACATGTAGTGAGACAAAGAGCAATAGGGATGTCCGCATTATCTATGTGTGTGTCAAGTGTGTGGTGTGTAGTGTCACATAGAGCACTAGAAATATCCTTATTATCTATGTCTGTCCAGTGTGTGTCTAACGTGTTGTGTCACACGGAGGACTAGGTATGTCCTCTTGATTTATGTGTTTCACTTATATTGTCACATGGGTAACTAGGGACATTTTCATGATATATGTGTGTCATCAATATCATGTTTGTAAGTATACCATTAACAGGAAGACAAGCTGGTGAAGCTGCAGAATCAGATGTTATTAAAGACAGAGGGAGAGGGATGGAAGTTGTTTACAGAAAAGACACCAACATAAATTAAGTGACTTTCCTATAAATTCCATCATACCCATTATATCAGCATGTTGATTTATATTTTCACAGATAGATAGTTTCCTTACAGATTCTTGTGTTCATGTTGTGTACATATGATTAGAATAGGTCTGTTTCAAATATGAAAGAAATGTATGTGATATATGATAGATATAAGCAATACACAGCCATTATTTTGTATTGGTTGCTACATTGCAGAACAGAGTTAACAGGCCTGTAGTGTGGTTGATTGAGATTGCCATTTTTCTGAAAAGAATATTTTTATAGGGAATTGTTGAAGATTTTCCCATTTGAGGGAGGGTTAATATTGGAGAAATGGCTAATTCCGACCAACAACATGTTGGCAACATAACACAGTTATAGTGTGCTACTCCTAGCTGTTTCAGGAGGCTGCAAAATAAAATGGAGAATGAATTGGGGACTAAGAGCAAGAAGCTGGATGAGATGCCTACAAAGGCTACGGAGGAGATGAAGAAGCGAGAAACCAAACGCATGTCAGTGTCATAAGATGGCAGGTTAAATTAAGGTCAGTATCACATAATTGCAGGTCAAACTAAGGTCGGTGTTACAAGATGGCAGGTCAAACTGAAGACAGTGTCACACAATGGTAGGTCAAGCTAAGAAAGTCAGTGTCACAAGATGGTAGGTTAAACTGAGGATAGTGCCATAAAATGGCAATAAAGCAAGGTCAGTAGCACACAATGGCAGCTGAAACTGTGGTCAGTGTCACCCAAAGATAGATTAAAGTGAAGTCAGTGTCACACAAAGGGAGGTCTATCCAAGGTCAGTGTCATACTAAGACCAATTTCACAAGATGGCAGGTCAAACTATGGTCAGTGCAACACAGTTGCTGTACAACACAGTGGCAGTGAAAATTGAGGTCAGTGCCACACAATGGCCATCAGTGTGAAATCAGTGTCACAAAATGGCAGGTCACCCTAGGGTGAGTGACTCAGTGTCATACAATAGCAGCTCAAACTGAGGTCAGTGTTGCACAATGGCAGGTCAAACAGGTCATTCTCTATCTCTCTCACTCTCTCTCTCTCTCTCTCTCTCTCTCTCTCTCTCTCTCTCGCTGTCTCTCTGTCTCTTTCTCTCTCTCTGTCTCTGTCTTTCTGTCTCTCTCTCTCACTCACTCTCTCTCTCTTTCTCTCGGTTGACCCCCCCTCTCTATCTCACTCAGTCTCTTTCTTTATTTTATCTCTCTCCCTGCCTCCCCCTCTCTCCCTCTCCCTTCCTCTCTCCATCCCACCTTCAATCCCTCCACCCCTACCTTTTTGTCCCCTCTCGCTCCTTCTTTTTAACTAGCCCTCTCTCTTGCCCTCTCTGTTTGTCTGTTTCTCTCTCACTCACTTTCTCTGTGTAACTCTCTCTCTCACACACTTTTACACACAATCTCTCACTCTCTGTCTCTGTCTTCTTCTCACTCAGTTGCTCATGTGCCCTTTCTTTCTCTCTCTATCTCTATCCATGTTCATGGGTTTCCTTGATGCTTCCAATGACTTTTATAGTGTAAGACAGGCACACAAATGAAATTATGTAAATATATTTGTGTGGTATTTTCTCTGATGGATTTCTTGAAACAAATGGTATAAGACAAGGGGGAATACTCTCTCCATACCACAAGGGAGAGATCACTGACATGACTCTAGATATGTAGGCATGTGAGGAAGACCTCACGTGAGAAAGAGATCACTGACGCGAGTCACGATACTCAAGATATGTTGCTAGACCTAGAAGACAGGCATGCAGAACAGATTAAGGTGGATATCTTATTTAAATTTGTTGATGCAAAGGGTGTTATTGCATATGAAAATCTTTTTTTCTGAATGCTTGCACTAGTATACATCAACATCTTCAAAATTGATGTATATCAAGAATGTGTTATATAGTGTCACATGGCACACTAGGGATGTCCTCATGACCAATGTGTGTCAAGTGTGTGATGTGTAGTGATACACGGAGCAATAGAGAAGTCCTCATGATTTATGTGTGTCACATATGTAATGTGTTGTGTCAAATGGGGCATTAGAGAAGTACTCATGATCTATGATTTATGTGTGTCAATTGTGTGATCTGTAGTGTCTCACAGAGCACTAGGGATGTCCTTATTATGTATTTGTGTCAAGTGTGTGATATGTAGTGACATACAGTGTAATAGAGATGTCCACATTATCAATGTGCGTCAAGTGTGTGATGTGTACTGTCACAGAGAGCACTAGGGATGTCCTCATTATATATGTGTATCAAATGTGTGACATCCCACAGAGAAATAGGGATGTCCTCATTATCTATGTGTGTCAAGTGTGTGACATGTAGTGAGACAAAGAGCAATAGGGTTGTCCACATTATCTATGTGTGTGTCAAGTTTGTGGTGTGTAGTGTCACATAGAGCACTAGGAATATCCTTATTATCTATGTCTGTCCAGTGTGTGTCTAACGTGTTGTGTCACACGGAGGACTAGGTATGTCCTCTTGATTTATGTGTTTCACTTATATTGTCACATGGGTAACTAAGGACATTTTCATGATATATATGTGTCATCAATATCATGTTTGTAAGTATACCATTAACAGGAAGACAAGCTGGTGAAGCTGCAGAATCAGATGTTATTAAAGACAGAGGGAGAGGAATGGAAGTTGTTTACAGAAAAGACACCAACATAAATTAAGTGACTTTCCTATAAATTCCATCATACCCATTATGTCAGCATGTTGATTTATATTTTCACAGATAGATAGTTTCCTTAGAGATTCTTGTGTTCATGTTGTGTACATATGATAAGAATAGGTCTGTTTCAAATATGAAAGAAATGTATGTGATATATGATAGATATAAGCAATACACAGCCATTATTTTGTATTGGTTGCTACATTGCAGAACAGAGTTAACAGGCCTGTAGTGTGGTTGATTGAGATTGCCATTTTTCTGAAAAGAACATTTTTGGAGGGAATTGTTGAAGATTTTCCCATTTGAGGGAGGGTTAATATTGGAGAAATGGCTAATTCCAACCAACAACATGTTGGCAACATTACACAGTTATAGTGTGCTACTCCTAGCTGTTTCAGGAGGCTGCAAAGGGAAATGGAGAATGAAATGGGGACTAAGAGCAAGAAGCTGGATGAGATGCCTACAAAGGCTAAGGAGGAGATGAAGAAGCGAGAAACCAAACACATGTCAGTGTCATAAGATGGCAGGTTAAATTAAGGTCAGTATCACATAATTGCAGGTCAAACTAAGGTCGGTGTTACAAGATGGCAGGTGAAACTGAAGACAGTGTCTCACAATGGTAGGTCAAGCTAAGAACGTCAGTGTCACAAGATGGCAGGTCAAACTGAGGTTAGTGCCATAAAATGGCAATAAAGCAAGGTCAGTAGCACATAATGGCAGCTGAAACTGTGGTCAGTGCCACCCAAAGAGAGATTAAAATGAAATCAGTGTCACACAAAGGGAGGTCTATCCAAGGTCAGTGTCATACTAAGACCAATTTCACAAGATGGCAGGTCAAACTATGGTCAGTGCAACACAGTTGCAGTACAACACAGTGGCAGTAAAAATTGAGGTCAGTGCCACACAATGGCCATCAGTGTGAAATCAGTGTCACAAAATGGCAGGTCACCCTAGGGTGAGTGACTCAGTGTCATACAATAGCAGCTCAAAGTGAGGTCAGTGTTGCACAATGGCAGGTCAAACAGGTCATTCTCTGTCTCTCTCTCTCTCTCTCTCTCTCTCTCTCTCTCTCTCTTCCTCTCTCTCGCTGTCTCTCTCTCTCTTTCTCTCTCTCTGTCTCTGTCTTTCTGTCTCTCTCTCTCACTCACTCTCTCTCTCTTTCTCTCGGTTGACCCCCCCCCCTCTCTATCTCACTCAGTCTCTTTCTTTCTTTTATCTCTCTCCCTGCCTCCCCCTCTCTCCCTCTCCCTTCCTCTCTCCATCCCACCTTTAATCCCTCCAACCCTACCTTTTTGTCCCCTCTCGCTCCTTCTTTTTAACTAGCCCTCTCTCTTGCCCTCTCTGTTTGTCTGTTTCTCTCTCACTCACTTTCTCTGTGTAACTCTCTCTCTCACACACTTTTACACAATCTCTCACTCTCTCTCTCTGTCTTCTTCTCACTCTGTTGCATATGTGCCCTTTCTTTCTCTCTCTATCTCTATCCATGTTCATGGGTTTCCTTGACGCTTCCAATGCCTTTTATAGAGTAAGACAGGCACACAAATGAAATTATGTAAATATATTTGTGTGGTATTTTCTCTGATGGATTTCTTGAAACAAATGGTATAAGACAAGGGGGAATACTCTCTCCATACCACAAGGGAGAGATCACTGACATGACTCTAGTTATGTAGGCATGTGAGGAAGACCTCACGTGAGAAAGAGATCACTGACGCGAGTCACGATACTCAAGATATGTTGCTAGACCTAGAAGACAGGCATGCAGAACAGATTAAGGTGGATATCTTATTTAAATTTGTTGATGCAAAGGGTGGTATTGCATATGCAAAATCTTTTTTTCTGAATGCATGCAATAGAATACATCAACATCTTCAAAATTGATGTATATCAAGAATGTGTTATATAGCGTCACATGGCACACTAGGGATGTCCTCATGACCAATGTGTGTCAAGTGTGTGATGTGTAGTGTTACACGGAGCAATAGAGAAGTCCTCATGATCTGTGTGTGTCACATATGTAATGTGTTGTGTTAAATGAGGCATTAGAGAAGTACTCATGATCTATGATTTATGTGTGTCAAGTGTGTGTTCTGTAGTGTCTCACAGAGCACTAGGGATGTCCTTATTATGTATGTTTGTCAAGTGTGTGATATGTAGTGACATACAGTGTAATAGAGATGTCCACATTATCAATGTTCGTCAAGAGTGTGATGTGTACTGTCACAGAGAGCACTAGGGATGTCCTCATTATATATGTGTATCAGGTGTGTGACATCCCAAAGAGCAATAGGGATGTCCTCATTATCTATGTGTGTCAAGTGTGTGACATATAGTGAGACAAAGAGCAATAGGGTTGTCCGCATTATATATGTGTGTGTCAAATTTGTGGTGTGTAGTGTCACATAGAGCACTAGGGATATCCTTATTATCTATGTGTGTCCAGTGTGTGTGTAACGTGTTGTGTCACACGGAGGAACAGGTATGTCCTCTTGATTTATGTGTTTCACTTATATTGTCACATGGGTAACTAGGGACATTTTCGTGATATGTGTGTGTCATCAATGTCATGTTTGTACGTATACCATCAGGAAGACAATCTGGTGAAGCTGCAGAATCAGTTGTTATTAAAGACAGAGGGAGAGGAATGGAAGTTGTCTCTGTCTCTCTCTGTCTCTGTCTCTGTCTCTGTCTTTGTCTCTCTGTCTCTCTCTCTCTCTCTCTCTCTCTCTCTCTCTCTCTCTCTCTCTCTCTCTCTCTCTCTCTCTCTCTCTCTCTCTCTCTCTCTCTCTCTCTCTCTCTCTCTCTCTCTCTCTCTCTCTCTCTCTCTCTCTCTCAATCTCTCTCTCTCTCAATCTCTTTCTCTCTCTCTTCCTCTCTCTCTCTGTGTGTCTCTCTCTTTCTCTCTATCTCTCTCTGTCTTTCTGTCTCTCTCTCTCTCTCTCTCTCTCTCTCTCTCTCTCTCTCTCTCTCTCTCTCTCTCTCTCTCTCTCTCTCTCTCTCAATCTCTCTCAATCTCTCAATCTCTTTCTCTCTCTCTTCCTCTCTCTCTCTCTGTGTGTCTCTCTCTTTCTCTCTATCTCTCTCTGTCTTTCTGTCTCTCTCTCTCTCTCTCTCTCTCTCACTCACTCTCTCTCTGTTTCTCTCGGTTGAACCCCCTGTCTCTCTCTCTCTCTCTCTCTCGCTCTCTCACTCAGTCTCTTTCTTTCTCTTATCTCCCTCCCTGCCTCCCCCTCTCTCCCTCTCCCTTCCTCTCTCCCTCCCACCTTCACTCCCTCCACCCCTACCTCTTTATCCCCTCTCGCTCCTTCTTTATAACTAGCCCTCTCTCTTGCCCTCTCTGTTTGTCTGTTTCTCTCTCACTCACTTTCTATCTGTAACTCTCTCTCTCACACACTTTTACACACAATCTCTCACTCTCTGTCTCTGTCTTCTTCTCACTCTGTCGCGCATGTGCCCTTTATCTCTCTCTCTATCTATCCGTGTTCATGGGTTTCCTTGACGCTTCCAATGCCTTTTATAGAGTAAGACAGGCACACAAATGAAACTCTGTAAATACATTTGTGTGGGATTTTTTCTGATGGATTTCTTGAACCAAATGGTATAAGACAAGGAGGAATACTCTCTCCATACCGCAAGGGAGAGATCACTGATATGACTCTAGTTATGTAGGCATGTGAGGAAGACCTCACGTGAGAAAGAGATCACTGACACGAGTCACGTTACTCAAGATATGTTGCTAGACCTAGAAGACAGGCATACTGAAGAGATTAAGGTGGACATCTTATTTAAATTTGTTGATGAAAGGGTGGCATTGCATTTGCAAACCCTTTTTGTCTGAATGCCTGCACTAGAGTACATCAACATCTTCAAAATTGATGTATGTCAAGAGTGTGATATATAGTGTCACATGGCACACTAGGGATGTCCTCATGACCAATGTGTGTCAAGTGTGTGATGTGTAGTGTTACGTGGAGCAATAGAGAAGTCCTCATGATCTGTGTGTGTCACATATGAAATGTGTTGTGTTAAATGAGGCATTAGAGAAGTACTCATGATCTATGATTTATGTGTGTCAAGTGTGTGATCTGTAGTGTCTCACAGAGCGCTAGGGATGTCCTTATTATGTATGTTTGTCAAGTGTGTGATATGTAGTGCCATACAGTGTAATAGAGATGTCCACATTATCAATGTTCGTCAAGAGTGTGATGTGTACTGTCACAGAGAGCACTAGGGATGTCCTCATTATATATGTGTATCAGGTGTGTGACATCCCAAAGAGCAATAGGGATGTCCTCATTATCTATGTGTGTCAAGTGTGTGACATATAGTGAGACAAAGAGCAATAGGGTTGTCCGCATTATATATGTGTGTGTCAAGTTTGTGTAATGTCACATAGAGCACTAGAGATATCCTTATTATCTATGTGTGTCCAGTGTGTGTGTAACGTGTTGTGTCACACGGAGGACCAGGTATGTCCTCTTGATTTATGTGTTTCACTTATATTGTCACATGGGTAACTAGGGACATTTTCGTGATATATTTGTGTCATCAATGTCATGTTTGTACGAATACCATCAGGTAGACAAGCTGGTGAAGCTGCAGAATTAGTTGTTATTAAAGACAGAGGGAGAGGAATGGAAGTTGTCTCTCTCTCTCTCTCTCTCTCTCTCTCTCTCTCTCTCTCTCTCTCTCTCTCTCTCTCTCTCTCTCTCTCTCTCTCTCTCTCTCTCTCTTACTCTCTCTCACTGTCTGTCTCTCTCTCTCTTTCTCTCTCTCTCTCTCTGTCTTTCTGTCTCTCTCTCTCACTCACTCTCTCTCACTTTCTCTCGGTTGACCCCCCCCTCTCTCTATCTCACTCAGTCTCTTTGTTTGTTTTATCTCTCTTCCTGCCTCCCCCTCTCTCCCTCTCCCTTCCTCTCTCCATCCCACCTTCAATCCCTCCACCCCTACCCCTTTGTCCCCTCTCGCTCCTTCTTTTTAACTAGCCTTCTCTCTTGCCCTCTCTGTTTGTCTGTTTCTCTCTCACTCACTTTCTCTCTGTAACTCTCTCTCTCACACACTTTTACACACAATCTCTCACTCTCTCTCTCTGTCTTCTTCTCACTCTGTTGCACATGTGCCCTTTCTTTCTCTCTCTATCTCTATCCACGTCCATGGGTTTCCTTGACGCTTCTCAATGCCTTTTATAGAGTAAGACAGGCACACAAAGGAAACTATGTAAATACATTTGTGTGGTATTTTTTCTGATGGATTTCTTGAAACAAATGTTATAAGACAAGGAGGAATACTCTCTCCATACCACAGGAGAGAGATCACTGACATGACTCTAGTTATGTAGGCATGTGAGGAAGACCTCACGTGAGAAAGAGATCACTGACGCGAGTCACGTTACTCAAGATATGTTGCTAGACCTAGAAGACAGGCATGGAGAACACATTAAGGTGGATATCTTATTTAAATTTGTTGATGTAAAGGGTGGTATTGCATATGAAATTTTTTTTTTCTGAATGCTTGCACTAAAATACATCAACATCTTCAAAATTGATGTATATCAAGAATGTGTTATATAGTGCCACATGGCACACTAGGGATGTCCTCATGACCAATGTATGTCAAGTATGTGATGTGTAGTGTTACACGGAGCAATAGAGAAGTCCTCATGATTTATGTGTGCCACATATGTAATGTATTGTGTCAAATGGGGCATTAGAGAAGTACTCATGATCTATGATTTATGTGTGTGAAGTGTGTGATCTGTAGTGTCTCACAGAGCACTAGGGATGTCCTTATTATGTATTTGTGTCAAGTGTGTGATATGTAGTGACATACAGTGTAACAGAGATGTCCACATTATCAATGTGCGTCAAGTGTGTGATGTGTACTGTCACAGAGAGCACTAGGGATGTCCTCATTATATATGTGTATCAAGTGTGTGACATCCCACAGAGGAATAGGGATGTCCTCATTATATATGTGTGTCAAGTGTGTGACATGTAGTGAGACAAAGAGCAATAGGGTTGTCCGCATTATCTATGTGTGTGTCAAGTGTGTGGTGTGTAGTGTCACATAGAGCACTAGGAATATCCTTATTATCTATGTCTGTCCAGTGTGTGTCTAATGTGTTGTGTCACACGGAGGACTAGGTATGTCCTCTTGATTTATTTGTTTCACTTATATTGTCACATGGGTAACTAGGGACATTTTCATGATATATGTGTGTCATCAATATCATGTTTGTAAGTATACCATTAACAGGAAGACAAGCTGGTGAAGCTGCACAATCAGATGTTATTAAAGACAGAGGGAGAGGAATGGGAGTTGTTTACAGAAAAGACACCAACATAAATTAAGTGACTTTCCTATAAATTCCATCATACCCATTATGTCAGCATGTTGATTTATATTTTCACAGATAGATAGTTTCCTTAGAGATTCTTGTGTTCATGTTGTGTACATATGATTAGAATAGGTCTGTTTCAAATATGAAAGAAATGTATGTGATATATGATAGATATAAGTAATACACAGCCATTATTTTGTATTGGTTGCTACATTGCAGAACAGAGTTAACAGGCCTGTAATGTGGTTGATTGAGATTGCCATTTTTATGAAAAGAACATTTTTGGAGGAAATTGTTGAAGATTTTCCCATTTGAGGGAGGGTTAATATTGGAGAAATGGCTAATTCCGACCAACAACATGTTGGCAACATAACACAGTTATAGTGTGCTACTCCTAGCTGTTTCAGGAGGCTGCAAAGGGAAATGGAGAATGAAATGGGAACTAAGAGCAAGAAGCTGGATGAGATGCCTACAAAGGCTACGGAGGAGATGAAGAAGCGAGAAACCAAACGCATGTCAGTGTCATAAGATGGCAGGTTAAATTAAGGTCAGTACCACATAATTGCAGGTCAAACTAAGGTCGGTGTTACAAGATGGCAGGTCAAACTGAAGACAGTGTCACACAATGGTAGGTCAAGCTAAGAACGTCGGTGTCACAAGATTGTAGGTCAAACTGAGGTTAGTGCCATAAAATGGCAATAAAGCAAGGTCAGTAGCACACAATGGCAGCTGAAACTGTGGTCAGTGTCACCCAAAGATAGATTAAAGTGAAGTCAGTGTCACACAAAGGGAGGTCTATCCAAGGTCAGTGTCATACTAAGACCAATTTCACAAGATGGCAGGTCAAACTATGGTCAGTACAACACAGTTGCAGTACAACACAGTGGCAGTAAAAATTGAGGTCAGTGCCACACAATGGCCATCAGTGTGAAATCAGTGTCACAAAATGGCAGGTCACCCTAGGGTGAGTGACTCAGTGTCATACAATAGCAGCTCAATCTGAGGTCAGTGTTGCACAATGGCAGGTCAAACAGGTCATTCTCTGTCTCTCTCTCTCTCTCTCTCTCTCTCTCTCTCTCTCTCTTCCTCTCTCTCACTGTCTCTCTCTCTCTTTCTCTCTCTCTGTCTCTGTCTTTCTGTCTCTCTATCTCACTCACTCTCTCTCTCTTTCTCTCGGTTGACCCCCACTCCTCTCTATCTCACTTAGTCTCTTTCTTTCTTTTATCTCTCTCCCTGCCTCCACCTCTCTCCCTCTCCCTTCCTCTCTCCATCCCACCTTCAATCCCTCCACCCCTACCTTTTTGTCCCCTCTCGCTCCTTCTTTTTAACTAGCCCTCTCTCTTGCCCTCTCTGTTTGTCTGTTTCTCTCTCACTCACTTTCTCTGTGTAACTCTCTCTCTCACACAATTTTACACACAATCTCTCACTCTCTGTCTCTGTCTTCTTCTCACTCTGTTGCACATGTGCCCTTTCTTTCTCTCTCTATCTCTATCCATGTTCATGGGTTTCCTTGATGCTTCCAATGCCTTTTATAGAGTAAGACAGGCACACAAATGAAATTATGTAAATATATTTGAGTGGTATTTTTTCTGATGGATTTCTTGAAACAAATGGTATAAGACAAGGGGGAATACTCTCTCCATACCACAAGGGAGAGATCACTGACATGACTCTAGTTATGTAGGCATGTGAGGAAGACCTCACGTGAGAAAGAGATCACTGACGCGAGTTACGATACTCAAGATATGTTGCTAGACCTAGAAGACAGGCATGCAGAACAGATTAAGGTGGATATCTTATTTAAATTTGTTGATGCAAAGGGTGGTATTGCATATACAAAATCTTTTTTTCTGAATGCATGCAATAGAATACATCAACATCTTCAAAATTGATGTATATCAAGAATGTGTTATATAGCGTCACATGGCACACTAGGGTTGTCCTCATGACCAATGTGTGTCAAGTGTGTGATGTGTAGTGTTACACGGAGCAATAGAGAAGTCCTCATGATCTGTGTGTGTCACATATGTAATGTGTTGTGTTAAATGAGGCATTAGAGAAGTACTCATGATCTATGATTTATGTGTGTCAAGTGTGTGTTCTGTAGTGTCTCACAGAGCACTAGGGATGTCCTTATTATGTATGTTTGTAAAGTGTGTGATATGTAGTGACATACAGTGTAATAGAGATGTCCACATTATCAATGTTCGTCAAGAGTGTGATGTGTACTGTCACAGAGAGCACTAGGGATGTTCTCATTATATATGTGTATCAGGTGTGTGACATCCCAAAGAGCAATAGGGATGTCCTCATTATCTATGTGTGTCAAGTGTGTGACATATAGTGAGACAAAGAGCAATAGGGTTGTCCGCATTATATATGTGTGTGTCAAATTTGTGGTGTGTAGTGTCACATAGAGCACTAGGGATATCCTTATTATCTATGTGTGTCCAGTGTGTGTGTAACGTGTTGTGTCACACGGAGGAACAGGTATGTCCTCTTGATTTTTGTGTTTCACTTATATTGTTACATGGGTAACTAGGGACATTTTCGTGATATATGTGTGTCATCAATGTCATGTTTGTACGTATACCATCAGGAAGACAAGCTGGTGAAGCTGCAGAATCAGTTGTTATTAAAGACAGAGGGAGAGGAATGGAAGTTGTCTCTGTCTCTCTCTGTCTCTGTCTCTGTCTCTGTCTCTGTCTTTGTCTCTCTCTCTCTCTCTCTCTCTCTCTCTCTCTCTCTCTCTCTCTCTCTCTCTCTCTCTCTCTCTCTCTCTCTCTCTCTCTCTCTCTCTCTCTCTCTCTCTCTCTCTCTCTCTCTCTCTCTCTCTCTCTCTCAATCTCTCTCAATCTCTTTCTCTCTCTCT
>CM034532.1:38353155-38363169 GCA_020002185.1 Paraescarpia echinospica | reverse complement strand
AAACTGAAGACAGTGTCACACAATGGTAGGTCAAGCTAAGAACGTCAGTGTCACAAGATGGCAGGTCAAACTGAGGTTAGTGCCATAAAATGGCAATAAAGCAAGGTCAGTAGCACACAATGGCAGCTGAAACTGTGGTCATTGCCACCCAAAGATAGATTAAAGTGAAGTCAGTGTCACACAAAGGGAGGTCTATCCAAGGTCAGTGTCATACTAAGACCAATTTCACAAGATGGCAGGTCAAACTATGGTCAGTGCAACACAGTTGCAGTACAACACAGTGGCAGTAAAAATTGAGGTCAATGCCACACAATGGCCATCAGTGTGAAGTCAGTGTCACAAAATGGCAGGTCACCCTAGGGTGAGTGACTCAGCGTCATACAATAGCAGCTCAATCTGAGGTCAGTGTTGCACAATGGCAGGTCAAACAGGTCATTCTCTGTCTCTCTCTCTCTCTCTCTCTCTCTCTCTCTCTCTCTCTCTCTCTCTCTCTCTCTCTCTCTCTCTCTCTCTCTCTCTCTCTCTCTCTCTCTCCCTCTCTCTTTCTCTCTCTGTCTTTCTGTCTCTCTCTCTCACTCACTCTCTCTCTCTCTTTCTCTCGGTTGACCCCCCCTCTCTGTATCTCACTTAGTCTCTTTCTTTCTTTTATCTCCCTCCCTGCCTCCCCCTCTCTCCCTCTCCTTTCCTCTCTCCATCCCACCTTCAATCCCTCCATCCCTACCTCTTTGTCCCCTCTCGCTCCTTCTTTTTAACTAGCCCTCTCTCTTGCCCTCTCTGTTTGTCTGTTTCTCTCTCACTCACTTTCTCTCTGTAACTCTCTCTCTCACACACTTTTACACACAATCTCTCACTCTCTGTCTCTGTCTTCTTCTCACTCTGTTGCACATGTGCCCTTTCTTTCTCTCTCTATCTCTATCCATGTTCATGGGTTTCCTTGATGCTTCCAATGTCTTTTATAGAGTAAGACAGGCACACAAATGAAACTACGTAAATACATTTGTGTGGTATTTTTTCTGATGGATTTCTTGAAACATATGGTATAAGACAAGGGGGAATACTCTCTCCATACCACAAGGGAGAGATCACTGACATGACTCTAGTTATGTAGGCATGTGAGGAAGACCGCACGAGAGAAAGAGATCACTGACGCGAGTCACGTTACTCAAGATATGTTGCTAGACCTAGAAGACAGGCATGCAGAACAGATTAAGGTGGACATCTTATTTAAATTTGTTGATGCAAAGGGTGGCATTGCATTTGCAAAATCTTTTTTCTGAATGCATGCACTAGAATACATCAACATCTTCAAAATTGATGTATATCAAGAGTGTGATATATAGTGTCACATGGCATACTAGGGATGTCCTCATGATCAATGTGTGTCAAGTGTGTGATGTGTAGTGTTACACGGAGCAATAAAGAAGTCCTCATGATTTGTATGTGTCACATATGTAATGTGTTGTGTCAAATGGGGCATTAGAGAAGTACTCATGATCTATGATTTATGTGTGTCAAGTGTGTGATCTGTAGTGTCTCACAGAGCAGTAGGGATGTCCTTTTTATGTATGTGTGTCAAGTGTGTGATATGTAGTGACATACAGTGTAAAAGAGATGTCCACATTATCAATGTGCGTCAAGTGTGTGATGTGTACTGTCACAGAGAGCACTAGGGATGTCCTCATTATATATGTGTATCAAGTGTGTGACATCCCACAGAGCAATAGGGATGTCTTCATTATCTATGTGTGTCAAGTGTGTGACATGTAGTGAGACAAAGAGCAATAGGGTTGTCCGCATTATCTATGTGTGTGTCAAGTGTGTGGTGTGTAGTGTCACATAGAGCACTAAGAATATCCTTATTATCTATGTCTGTCCAGTGTGTGTCTAACGTGTTGTGTCACACGGAGGACTAGGTATGTCCTCTTGATTTATGTGTTTCTCTTATATTGTCACATGGGTAACTAGGGACATTTTCATGATATATGTGTGTCATCAATGTCATGTTTGTATGTATACCATTAACATGAAGACAAGCTGGTGAAGCTGCAGAATCAGATGTTATTAAAGACAGAAGGAGAGGAATGGAAGTTGTTTACAGAAAAGACACCAACATAAATTAGGTGACTTTCCTATAAATTCCATCATACCCATTATGTCAGTATGTTGATTTATATTTCCACAGATTGATAGTGTCCTTAGAGATTCTTGTGTTCATGTTGTGTACATATGATTAGAATAGGTCTGTTTCAAATATGATAGAAATGTATGTGATATATGATAGATATAAGCAATACACAGCCATTATTTTGTATCGGTTGCTACATTGCAGAACAGAGTTAACAGGCCTGTAGTGTGGTTGATTGAGATTGCCATTTTTCTGCAAAGAACATTTTTGGAGGGAAGTGTTGAAGATTTTCCTATTTGAGGGAGGGTTAATATTGGAGAAATGGCTAATTCCGACCAACAACATGTTGGCAACATAACAAAGTTATAGTGTGCTACTCCTTGCTGTTTCAGGAGGCTGCAAAAGGAGATGGAGAATGAAATGGGGACTAAGAGTAAGAAGCTGGATGAGATGCCTACAATGGCTAAGGAGGAGATGAAGAAGCACGAAACCAAATGCATGTCAGTGTCATAAGTTGGCAGCTTAAATTAAGGTCAGTATCACATAATTGCAGGTCAAACTAAGGTCGGTGTTACAAGATGGCAGTTCAAACTGAAGACAGTGTCACACAATGGTAGGTCAAGCTAAGAACGTCAGTGTCACAAGATGGCAGGTCAAACTGAGGTTAGTGCGATAAAATGGCAATAAAGCAAGGTCAGTAGCACACAATGGCAGCTGAAACTGTGGTCAGTGCCACCCAAAGAGAGATTATCTTGAAGTCAGTGTCACACAAAGGGAGTCTATCCAAGGTCAATGTCATACTAAGACCAATTTCACAAGATGGCAGGTCAAACTATGGTCAGTGCAACACAGTTGCAGTACAACACAGTGGCAGTAAAAATTGAGGTCAATGCCACACAATGGCCATCAGTGTGAAGTCAGTGTCACAAAATGGCAGGTCACCCTAGGGTGAGTGACTCAGCGTCATACAGTAGCAGCTCAAACTAAGGACAGTGTCACACAATAGCAGCTGAAACTGAGGTCAGTGTTGCACAATGGCAGGTCAAACAGGTCATTCTCTGTCTCTGTCTCTGTCTCTGTCTCTCTCTGTCTCTCTCTGTCTCTCTCTCTCTCTCTCTCTCTCTCTCTCTCTCTCTCTCTCTCTCTCTCTCTCTCTCTCTCTCTCTCTCTCTCTCTCTCTCTCTCTCTCTCTCTGTTTCTCTCGGTTGAACCCCCTGTCTCTCTCTCTCTCTCTCGCTCTCTCACACAGTCTCTTACTTTCTCTTATCTCCCTCCCTGCCTCCCACTCTCTCCCTCTCCCTTCCTCTCTCCCTCCCACCTTCACTCCCTCCACCCCTACCTCTTTATCCCCTCTCGCTCCTTCTTTATAACTAGCCCTCTCTCTTGCCCTCTCTGTTTGTCTGTTTCTCTCTCCCTCACTTTCTATCTGTAACTCTCTCTCTCACACACTTTTACACACAATCTCTCACTCTCTGTCTCTGTCTTCTTCTCACTCTGTTGCGCATGTGCCCTTTTCTCTCTCTCTCTATCTATCCGTGTTCATGGGTTTCCTTGACGCTTCCAATGCCTTTTATAGAGTAAGACAGGCACACAAATGAAACTCTGTAAATACATTTGTGTGGGATTTTTTCTGATGGATTTCTTGAACCAAATGGCATAAGACAAGGGGGAATACTCTCTCCATACCGCAAGGGAGAAATAAATGATATGACTCTAGTTATGTAGGCATGTGAGGAAGACCTCACGTGAGAAAGAGATCACTGACACGAGTCTCTTTACTCAAGATATGTTGCTAGACCTAGAAGACAGGCATACAGAAGAGATTAAGGTGGACATCTTATTTAAATTTGTTGATGAAAGGGTGGCATTGCATTTGCAAACCCTTTTTGTCTGAATGCCTGCACTAGAGTACATCAACATCTTCAAAATTGATGTATGTCAAGAGTGTGATATATAGTGTCACATGGCACACTAGGGATGTCCTCATGACCAATGTGTGTCAAGTGTGTGATGTGTAGTGTTACGTGGAGCAATAGAGAAGTCCTCATGATCTGTGTGTGTCACATATGTAATGTGTTGTGTTAAATGAGGCATTAGAGAAGTACTCATGATCTATGATTTATGTGTGTCAAGTGTGTGATATGTAGTGTCTCAGAGCACTAGGGATGTCCTTATTATGTATGTTTGTCAAGTGTGTGATATGTAGTGCCATACAGTGTAATAGAGATGTCCACATTATCAATGTTCGTCAAGAGTGTGATGTGTACTGTCACAGAGAGCACTAGGAATGTCCTCATTATATATGTGTTACAGGTGTGTGACATCACAAAGAGCAATAGCGATGTCCTCATTATCTATGTGTGTCAAGTGTGTGACATATAGTGACACAAAGAGCAATAGGGTTGTCCGCATTATATATGTGTGTGTCAAGTTTGTGGTGTGTAGTGTCACATAGAGCACTAGAGATATCCTTATTATCTATGTGTGTCCAGTGTGTGTGTAACGTGTTGTGTCACACGGAGGACCAGGTACGTCCTCTTGATTTATGTGTTTCACTTATATTGTCACATGGGTAACTAGGGACATTTTCGTGATATATTTGTGTCATCAATGTCATGTTTGTACGTATACCATCAGGAAGACAAGCTGGTGAAGCTGCAGAATCAGTTGTTATTAAAGACAGAGTGAGAGGAATGGAAGTTGTCTCTGTCTCTCTCTGTCTCTGTCTCTGTCTCTGTCTTTGTCTCTCTCTCTCTCTCTCTCTCTCTCTCTCTCTCTCTCTCTCTCTCTCTCTCTCTCTCTCTCTCTCTCTCTCTCTCTCTCCCTCTCTCTCTCTCTGTTTCTCTCGGTTGAACCCCCTGTCTCTCTCTCTCTCTCTCGCTCTCTCACTCAGTCTCTTACTTTCTCTTATCTCCCTCCCTGCCTCCCACTCTCTCCCTCTCCCTTCCTCTCTCCCTCCCACCTTCACTCCCTCCACCCCTACCTCTTTATCCCCTCTCGCTCCTTCTTTATAACTAGCCCTCTCTCTTGCCCTCTCTGTATGTCTGTTTCTCTCTCACTCACTTTCTATCTGTAACTCTCTCTCTCACACACTTTTACACACAATCTCTCACTCTCTGTCTCTGTCTTCTTCTCACTCTGTTGCGCATGTGCCCTTTCTCTCTCTCTCTCTATCTATCCGTGTTCATGGATTTCCTTGACGCTTCCAATGCCTTTTATAGAGTAAGACAGTCACACAAATGAAACTCTGTAAATACATTTGTGTGGGATTTTTTCTGAAGGATTTCTTGAACCAAATGGTATAAGACAAGGGGGAATACTCTCTCCATACCGCAAGGGAGAAATCAATGATATGACTCTAGTTATGTAGGCATGTGAGGAAGACCTCACGTGAGAAAGAGATCACTGACACGAGTCACTTTATTCAAGATATGTTGCTAGACCTAGAAGACAGGCATACAGAAGAGATTAAGGTGGACATCTTATTTAAATTTGTTGATGAAAGGGTGGCATTGCATTTGCAAACCCTTTTTGTCTGAATGCCTGTACTAGAGTACATCAACATCTTCAAAATTGATGTATGTCAAGAGTGTGATATATAGTGTCACATGGCACACTAGGTATGTCCTCATGACCAATGTGTGTCAAGTGTGTGATGTGTATTGTTACACGGAGCAATAGAGAATCCTCATGATCTGTGTGTGTCACATATGTAATGTGTTGTGTTAAATGAGGCATTAGAGAAGTACTCATGATCTATGATTTATGTGTGTCAAGTGTGTGATATGTAGTGTCTCACAGAGCACTAGGGATGTCCTTATTATGTATGTTTGTCAAGTGTGTGATATGTAGTGCCATACAGTGTAATAGAGATGTCCACATTATCAATGTTCATCAAGAGTGTGATGTGTACTGTCACAGAGAGCACTAGGAATGTCTTCATTATATATATGTATCAGGTGTGTGACATCACAAAGAGCAATAGCGATGTCCTCATTATCTATGTGTGTCAAGTGTGTGACATATAGTGAGACAAAGAGCAATAGGGTTGTCCGCATTTTATATGTGTGTGTCAAGTTTGTGGTGTGTAGTGTCACATAGAGCACTAGAGATATCCTTATTATCTATGTGTGTCCAGTGTGTGTGTAACGTGTTGTGTCACACGGAGGACCAGGTACGTCCTCTTGATTTATGTGTTTCACTTATATTGTCACATGGGTAACTAGGGACATTTTCGTGATATATTTGTGTCATCAATGTCATGTTTGTACGTATACCATCAGGAAGACAAGCTGGTGAAGCTGCAGAATCAGTTGTTATTAAAGACAGAGGGAGAGGAATGGAAGTTGTCTCTCTCTCTCTCTCTCTCTCTCTCTCTCTCTCTCTCTCTCTGTGTCTCTCTCTTTCTCTCTATCTCTCTCTGTCTTTCTGTCTCTCTCTCTCTCTCTCTCTCTCTCTCACTCACTCTCTCTCTGTTTCTCTCGGTTGAACCCCCTGTCTCTCTCTCTCTCTCTCTCTCGCTCTCTCACTCAGTCTCTTACTTTCTCTTATCTCCCTCCCTGCCTCCCACTCTCTCCCTCTCCCTTCCTCTCTCCCTCCCACCTTCACTCCCTCCACCCCTACCTCTTTATCCCCTCTCGCTCCTTCTTTATAACTAGCCCTCTCTCTTGCCCTCTCTGTTTGTCTATTTCTCTCTCACTCACTTTCTATCTGTAACTCTCTCTCTCACACAATTTTACACACAATCTCTCACTCTCTGTCTCTGTCTTCTTCTCACTCTGTTGCGCATGTGCCCTTTCTCTCTCTCTCTCTATCTATCCGTGTTCATGGGTTTCCTTGACGCTTCCAATGCCTTTTATAGAGTAAGACAGGCACACAAATGAAACTCTGTAAATACATTTGTGTGGGATTTTTTCTGATGGATTTCTTGAACCAAATGGTATAAGACAAGGGGGAATACTCTCTCCATACCGCAAGGGAGAAATCAATGATACGACTCTAGTTATGTAGGCATGTGAGGAAGACCTCACGTGAGAAAGAGATCACTGACACGAGTCACTTTACTCAAGATATGTTGCTAGACCTAGAAGACAGGCATACAGAAGAGATTAAGGTGGACATCTTATTTAAATTTGTTGATGAAAGGGTGGCATTGCATTTGCAAATCCTTTTTGTCTGAATGCCTGCACTAGAGTACATCAACATCTTCAAAATTGATGTATGTCAAGAGTGTGATATATAGTGTCACATGGCACACTAGGGATGTCCTCATGACCAATGTGTGTCAAGTGTGTGATGTGTAGTGTTACACGGAGCAATAGAGAAGTCCTCATGATCTGTGTGTGTCACATATATAATGTGTTGTGTTAAATGAGGCATTAGAGAAGTACTCATGATCTATGATTTATGTGTGTCAAGTGTGTGATATGTAGTGTCTCACAGAGCACTAGGGATGTCCTTATTATGTATGTTTGTCAAGTGTGTGATATGTAGTGCCATACAGTGTAATAGAGATGTCCACATTATCAATGTTCGTCAAGAGTGTGATGTGTACTGTCACAGAGAGCACTAGGAATGTCCTCATTATATATGTGTATCAGGTGTGTGACATCACAAAGAGCAATAGCGATGTCCTCATTATCTATGTGTGTCAAGTGTGTGACATATAGTGAGACAAAGAGCAATAGGGTTGTCCGCATTATATATGTGTGTGTCAAGTTTGTGGTGTGTAGTGTCACATAGAGCACTAGAGATATCCTTATTATCTATGTGTGTCCAGTGTGTGTGTAACGTGTTGTGTCACACGGAGGACCAGGTACGTCCTCTTGATTTATGTGTTTCACTTATATTGTCACATGGGTAACTAGGGACATTTTCGTGATATATTTGTGTCATCAATGTCATGTTTGTACGTATACCATCAGGAAGACAAGCTGGTGAAGCTGCAGAATGAGTTGTTATTAAAGACAGAGGGAGAGGAATGGAAGTTGTCTCTGTCTCTCTCTGTCTCTGTCTCTGTCTCTGTCTTTGTCTCTCTCTCTCTCTCTCTCTCTCTCTCTCTCTCTCTCTCTCTCTCTCTCTCTCTCTCTCTCTCTCTCTCTCTCTCTCTCTCTCTCTCTCTCTCTCTCTCTCTCTCTCTCTCTCTCTCTCTCTCTCTCTCTCTCTCTCTCTCTCAATCTCTCTCAATCTCTCAATCTCTCAATCTCTTTCTCTCTCTCTTCCTCTCTCTCTCTCTGTGTGTCTCTCTTTTTCTCTCTATCTCTCTCTGTCTTTCTGTCTCTCTCTCTCTCTCTCTCTCTCTCTCTCTCACTCACTCTCTCTCTGTTTCTCTCGGTTGAACCCCCTGTCTCTCTCTCTCTCTCTCTCGCTCTCTCACTCAGTCTCTTACTTTCTCTTATCTCCCTCCCTGCCTCCCCCTCTCTCCCTCTCCCTTCCTCTCTCCCTCCCACCTTCACTCCCTCCACCCCTACCTCTTTATCCCCTCTCGCTCCTTCTTTATAACTAGCCCTCTCTCTTGCCCTCTCTGTTTGTCTGTTTCTCTCTCACTCACTTTCTATCTGTAACTCTCTCTCTCACACACTTTTACACACAATCTCTCACTCTCTGTCTCTGTCTTCTTCTCACTCTGTTGCGCATGTGCCCTTTCTCTCTCTCTCTCTATCTATCCGTGTTCATGGGTTTCCTTGACGCTTCCAATGCCTTTTATAGAGTAAGACAGGCACACAAATGAAACTCTGTAAATACATTTGTGTGGGATTTTTTCTGATGGATTTCTTGAACCAAATGGTATAAGACAAGGGGGAATACTCTCTCCATACCGCAAGGGAGAAATAAATGATATGACTCTAGTTATGTAGGCATGTGAGGAAGACCTCACGTGAGAAAGAGATCACTGACACGAGTCTCTTTACTCAAGATATGTTGCTAGACCTAGAAGACAGGCATACAGAAGAGATTAAGGTGGACATCTTATTTAAATTTGTTGATGAAAGGGTGGCATTGCATTTGCAAACCCTTTTTGTCTGAATGCCTGCACTAGAGTACATCAACATCTTCAAAATTGATGTATGTCAAGAGTGTGATATATAGTGTCACATGGCACACTAGGGATGTCCTCATGACCAATGTGTGTCAAGTGTGTGATGTGTAGTGTTACACGGAGCAATAGAGAAGTCCTCATGATCTGTGTGTGTCACATATGTAATGTGTTGTGTTAAATGAGGCATTAGAGAAGTACTCATGATCTATGATTTATGTGTGTCAAGTGTGTGATCTGTAGTGTCTCAGAGCACTAGGGATGTCCTTATTATGTATGTTTGTCAAGTGTGTGATATGTAGTGCCATACAGTGTAATAGAGATGTCCACATTATCAATGTTCGTCAAGAGTGTGATGTGTACTGTCACAGAGAGCACTAGGAATGTCCTCATTATATATGTGTATCAGGTGTGTGACATCCCAAAGAGCAATAGGGATGTCCTCATTATCTATGTGTGTCAAGTGTGTGACATATAGTGAGACAAAGAGCAATAGTGTTGTCCGCATTATATATGTGTGTGTCAAGTTTGTGGTGTGTAGTGTCACATAGAGCACTAGAGATATCCTTATTATCTATGTGTGTCCAGTGTGTGTGTAACGTGTTGTGTCACACGGAGGACCAGGTACGTCCTCTTGATTTATGTGTTTCACTTATATTGTCACATGGGTAACTAGGGACATTTTCGTGATATATTTGTGTCATCAATGTCATGTTTGTACGTATACCATCAGGAAGACAAGCTGGTGAAGCTGCAGAATCAGTTGTTATTAAAGACAGAGGGAGAGGAATGGAAGTTGTCTCTGTCTCTCTCTGTCTCTGTCTCTGTCTCTGTCTTTGTCTCTCTCTCTCTC
>CM034532.1:38343932-38347155 GCA_020002185.1 Paraescarpia echinospica | reverse complement strand
ACTGAGTCACTCACCCTAGGGTGACCTGCCATTTTGTGACACTGACTTCACACTGATGGCCATTGTGTGGCACTGACCTCAATTTTACTGCCACTGTGTTGTACTGCAACTGTGTTGCACTGACCATAGTTTGACCTGCCATCTTGTGAAATTGGTTTTAGTATGACACTGACCTTGGATAGACCTCCCTTTGTGTGACACTGACTTCATTTTAATCTCTCTTTGGGTGGCACTGACCACAGTTTCAGCTGCCATTGTGTGCTACTGACCTTGCTTTATTGCCATTTTATGGCACTAACCTCAGTTTGACCTGCCATCTTGTGACACTGACGTTCTTAGCTTGACCTACCATTGTGTGACACTGTCTTCAGTTTCACCTGCCATCTTGTAATACCGACCTTAGTTTGACCTGCAATTATGTGATACTGACCTTAATTTAACCTGCCATCTTATGACACTGACATGCGTTTGGTTTCTCGCTTCTTCATCTCCTCCGTAGCCTTTGTAGGCATCTCATCCAGCTTCTTGCTCTTAGTCCCCATTTCATTCTCCATTTCCCTTTGCAGCCTCCTGAAACAGCAAGGAGTAGCACACTATAACTTTGTTATATTGCCAACATGTTGTTGGTCGGAATTAGCCATTTCTCCAATATTAACCCTCCCTCAAATGGGAAAATCTTCAACAATTCCCTATAAAAATATTCTTTTCAGAAAAATGGCAATCTCAATCAACCACACTACAGGCCTGTTGACTCTGTTCTGCAATGTAGCAACCAATACAAAACAATGGCTGTGTATTGCTTATATCTATCATATATCACATACATTTCTTTCATATTTGAAACAGACCTATTCTAATCATATGTACACAACATAAACACAAGAATCTCTAAGGAAACTATCTATCTGTGAAAATATAAATCAACATGCTGACATAATGGGTATGATGGAATTTATAGGAAAGTCACTTAATTTATGTTGGTGTCTTTTCTGTAAACAACTTCCATCCCTCTCCCTCTGTCTTTAATAACATCTGATTCTGCAGCTTCACCAGCTTGTCTTCCTGTTAATGGTATACTTACAAACATGATATTGATGACACACATATATCATGAAAATGTCCCTAGTTACCCATGTGACAATATAAGTGAAACACATAAATCAAGAGGACATACCTAGTCCTCCGTGTGACACAACACGTTAGACACACACTGGACAGACATAGATAATAAGGATATTCCTAGTGCTCTATGTGACACTACACACCACACACTTGACACACACATAGATAATGCGGACAACCCTATTGCTCTTTGTCTCACTACATGTCACACACTTGATACACATATATAATGAGGACATCGCTAGTGCTCTCTGTGACAGTACACATCACACACTTGACGCACATTGATAATGTGGACATCTCTTTTACACTGTATGTCACTACATATCACACTCTTGACACACATACATAAAAAGGACATTCCTAGTGCTCTGTGAGACACTACAGATCACACACTTGACACACATAAATCATAGATCATGAGTACTTCTCTAATGCCCCATTTGACACAACACATTACATATGTGACACACACAAATCATGAGGACTTCTCTATTGCTCCGTGTAACACTACACATCACACACTTGATACACATTGATCATGAGGACATCCCTAGTGTGCCATGTGACACTATATATCACACTCTTGATATACATCAATTTTGAAGATGTTGATGTATTCTAGTGCATGCATTCAGAAAAAAGATTTTGCAAATGCAATGCCACCCTTTGCATCAACAAATTTAAATAAGATGTCCACCTTAATCTGTTCTGCATGCCTGTCTTCTAAGTCTAGCAACATATCTTGAGTAACGTGACTCGCGTCAGTGATCTCTTTCTCATGTGAGGTCTTCCTCACATGCCTACATAACTAGAGTCATGTCAGTGATCTCTCCCTTGTGGTATGGAGAGAGTATTCCCCCTTGTCTTATACCATATGTTTCAAGAAATCCATCAGAAAAAATACCACACAAATGTATTTACGTAGTTTCATTTGTGTGCCTGTCTTACTCTATAAAAGACATTGGAAGCGTCAAGAAAACCCATGAACATGGATAGAGATAGAGAGAGAAAGAAAGGGCACATGTGCAACAGAGTGAGAAGAAGACAGAGACAGAGAATGAGAGATTGTGTGTAAAAGTGTGTGAGAGAGAGTTACAGAGAGAAAGTGAGTGAGAGAGAAACAGACAAACAGAGAGGGCAAGAGAGAGGGCTAGTTAAAAAGAAGGAGCGAGAGGGGACAAAGAGGTAGGGGTGGAGGGATTGAAGGTGGGATGGAGAGAGGAAGGGAGAGGGAGAGAGGGGGAGGCAGGGAGGGAGATAAAAGAAAGAAAGAGACTGAGTGAGATAGAGAGAGGGGGGGTCAACCGAGAGAGAGAGAGAGAGTGAGTGAGAGAGAGAGACAGAAAGACAGAGAGAGATAGAGAGAAAGAGAGAGAGAGACAGACAGTGAGAGAGAGGAAGAGAGAGAGAGAGAGAGAGAGAGAGAGAGAGAGAGAGAGAGAGAGAGAGAGAGAGAGAGAGAGAGAGAGACAGAGAGAGACAGAGACAGAGACAGAGAATGACCTGTTTGACATGCCATTATGCAACACTGACCTCAGTTTCAGCAGCTATTGTGTGACACTGACCTTAGTTTGAGCTGCTACTGTATGACTCTGAGTCACTCACCCTAGGGTGACCTGCCATTTTGTGACACTGACCTCACACTGATGGCCATTGTGTGGCATTGACCTTAATTTTTACTGCCACTGTGTTGTACTGCAACTGTGTTGCACTGACCATAGTTTGACCTGCCATCTTGTGAAATTGGTCTTAGTATGACACTGACCTTGGATAGACTCCCTTTGTGTGACACTGACTTCACTATAATCTCTCTTTGGGTGGCACTGACCACAGTTTCAGCTGCCATTGTGTGCTACTGACCTTGCTTTATTGCCATTTTATGGCACTAACCTCAGTTTGACCTGCCATCTTGTGACACTGACGTTCTTAGCTTGACCTACCATTGTGTAACACTGTCTTCAGTTTGACCTGCCATCTTGTAACACCGACCTTAGTTTGACCTGCAATTATGTGATACTGACCTTAATTTAACCTGCCATCTTATGACACTGAGATTCGTTTGGTTTCTTGCTTCTTCATCTCCTCCTTAGCCTTTGTA
>CM034532.1:38298932-38338932 GCA_020002185.1 Paraescarpia echinospica | reverse complement strand
ACACATACATTACATAATTATATATTCACACCTGATATACATCAATTTGAAGATGCTGATGCATTCTAAATATTGGAGAAAAAAGATTTCAGAATGAATGCCACCCTCGACTAAATAATTTTAAATTAAGATGTCCACTCCATCCAGGCCCTGTCTTTCTAGGTCTAATTAACATATTCTTGAGAATTTGGATCCTGTGTCAGTGATTCTCACGTGGAGGTCTTCTCGATGCATACATAACTAGAGTCATGTCAGTGATCTCTCCTTGTGGTGGAGACTTCCTGGTCTTATACCACGGCCAAGACCACTGAGTGTCCCACAACAGATGAAGTTTGATGTAGGTGCCTGTCTTATTCTCATGGGGCACTGAAGCCAAGAAACCCATGGACAGATAGAGAGTTAGAGAAGGCTAGACCAGGACAGGAAGAAGATAAGATGAGATGAGATATTGCTTAAAGGTGTGAGAGGAGAGAGAGAGATTAGAGAGAGGAGAGAGAGAGAGGAGAGAGAGAGAGAGAGAGAGAGAGAGAGAGAGAGAGAGAGAGAGAGAGAGAGAGAGAGGAGAGAGAGAGAGAGAGAGGAGAGAGAGAGAGAGAGAGGAGAGACAGAGACAGAGAGAGACAGAGAGAGAGAGAGAGAGAGAGAGAGTGAGAGAGAGAGAGGAGAGAGAGAGAGAGAGAGAGAGAGAGCGGGAGGGAGGGAGGGAGGGAAGTCGGGAGGGAGGTATTGAGGGTGGGAAGGAGGAAGGGAGGGAGGGTGGGAGGGATGGAGGCAGGGTTGGATGAGAGAGGCAATTCAGTAGGGAGGAAGGGAAGCAGGGAGTGAGAAGGAGGGTGTGACACAGAGAGGCACACAGAGAGGAGAGAGATGGAGCGAGACGGAGAGAGAGAAGGGACGGAAGAGAGAGAGAAAAAGAGTGAGGGAGAGGGAGGGAGAGAGACAGACAAAAAAGGAATGGGAAGGAGGGATGGAGAATGTCAGAAAGAGTGTAAGAGAGAGAGAGAGAGATAAGAGACAGACAGACAGCGAGGACGAGAGAGACCGGAAGAGAGATAGGGAGGGAGAGCAAATGAGAGTGCGAGAGAGAGAGAGACAGAGAGAGGAAGAGAAGAAAGAGAGAGAGGGAGGGAGAGAGAGTGGAATAAGGGAGTGAGGGAGGGAGGGAGGGAGGGATTTACAAAAAATAACAATTTTTGTTTGCAGCCATGTTTTACATTAAAAATAAATGACAAAAAATCACTCCGCCAGCTACACTCTTCCAAACATGTGTCATTTCACTGGCAAAACATTATACCACATAACCTCCTAATGTGCCTAATCTATTGCATTTAGTTCATGTCAAAATGGTTTTTGAAATGTCAAAAATTACATTTAATGAGTACTATATTTGTGTACAGCATAACAAATGCACGAGGTTTGTTACCAAGTAGGTGGACTGGACAAAATACTACAGCCAGCGACAAGAGAAGAGTGGCACTATGTGGAGCCATTTATTTTTATTTGGTATTTAAGTAATAGACACCAAGCAGATTGATATCGCTTAACAAAAAATCTGCTAGCTGCAGTGTCCAAGACTACTGTTTGTTAGAGGGTGTATTAGCACTTGTCACTGTGTAAGGTTCAATATCCCTTTTGTTCTTTGGCCTGGCTGCAAGCTGGCTAAAAAGTGTCTAGAGGCTGTTTGAGTCATAGTACATACTTCCTCAAAAAAAGATTCTAGCAGTTCTTAATGCTCAGTTAGCACTATCTCCTAAGAGAGCAACAAAGGCATTTTGTTGTGCATTTTCCTGGCTTGTTTAATTTCTTGCAACTGTGGTTACGAACCAGAGGTTTCTGACTGGGAAAGTATGCCCCTTGCAGTTGAAACGAAGGCTTTGTGGCTTCAATGTCATCAATGTGCAAACACTTTAAATTCCGTTAAATTATCTTTGTACCTCACTTATTGGCTAAATTTATTCCCATTTAATTTGTTTTTATGATTTTTATCAATTTAATTCAAATTGAGACCATTAGTTTTTCAATTAACTATATTTCATGATTGACCTGGTTGACCCACGTACCTGTGAATGATTTATCATTGATACATTTTTGGTAGGTCCCATTAATGCATTTGTAATTGTAATTGAAAACTTAGTATTGTAATTGATCTGGAAATTGTAGAAGTATAATTGTAACAAAAAGTAATTTTAATTGATTTGATTTTGTGTAATTGAACCCAGCCCTGATTTCCTACAGCATATATCCTATAGAATTTCATAGAATTCTATAGATAAAACTGTACAATTCGATTACTATAGAATTCTATAGATAAAACTGTACAATGCTAGTTTTATATATTAGGGTCAATTAACTCCAAATTTCAAATATATATACCCTAAAATAAAATTCATGTTTTTGAGAGACAAATTACATAATTTTAATAAATTTTCAATCACTTTTGGGGACATTGATCCATAAAATGTGCATAGACCCTGCACACATTGTTCTGCTAACAATAGCTGTCTCCAAGTTTACAGGTTGTGACACAATACTCTGTCTGCCACCTGATTCTTCTAGTCTGCATCCATATTTGATGGGTGTGGTCACTGGGGATCTCCGGTCACTGTGGTTTCTGGCACCATGCTGGAAGCACATGTATGTCATTTGCATTTCCTATGTGAAATCCTGCTGTGTCCATATGAGATTTCTGTGTAATAGTGACCAAGAAATGTTAAGAAGAAAAGTCAAGAAAGTGTGCAGTAATTTGTTTTCAGGAGATACATGAAGCAGTGCATAATGTCATGTGGGAAAACTAATCTGCTTTACTTTTTTACCAATGCTGAACCATTATCAGCATTACACAATAACAGTCCTTCCCAATCTGGACAGCTAACTTGTGACTTGCCACAGTGAAGTGGGTATTATTGTAAAATATATATTTATGCAGCAGGAAAAACACAAGTCAGGTATCGATTGAATTAGGCCAAATTAATTACATGTAATTTTATTGACTACTGTTATAAATTGCATACACATCCATTGTTACAATAACCACAGCAAGCTTGCCGGCTCCTGACTGCTAAGCACTACTGTCTACTAGGTACAGTTCACTATATGTGTGTGGGTCACTCCACCAATATATACACTATTCACGATATGTGTGGGGGTCACTCCGCCTACCCACCATATAATATAAGTACATCAACTTATTTCCGCCCTAAAAACCCTGCGTACATAATAATTTGAGGAGAAAAAAAAACATATGGCAAAACCTCGTACTGTCCAGGGAAAAGCATCAGACCTTTATACAGCAACTGTACAATATGGTTTTTACTGTGACAGTCCTCTGGTACAATCCACCAGAAAGCAGTTTAAAGCTGCTAAACTAATAAACATCCATCCATTATTAAAGGGAGGGAGGGTGGGAATTTTAAACTTGATCAATATTACACTATTACACGAACACATTCATCTAGCATAAAGCACAACTACATTCTAACTACATAAATCGAAAATTCAAAGAAGCTAAATAAATGCTGTAAATACTCCCCAATAATTTTGAATGAATGAGGTCGATCCCGCTGCTGCTATCACTTAAATACCGGTGTCTAATGCGCATGCGCGAGTCGCATAGCCTCATAACCAAACATATAACAAGCCAATAGCTATGCTGCAATACACTGTTACTTCCACATAAAAGGCAGTATGTCCCCGTTGTTTACATACATTCATTTTTTATTCCACTGATTGTAAGCTTTAAAATGATTCCTAGTTTGTTGAAATATCTTCAATACTTTCTATGATTGTTCAAAATTAAGTAAACTTTAAAGAAGTTTTGAAAAAAACATTAAAAAATTCAGCTATGTAGAAAATCAATGCTCAATGTCAGTATTACATGTAGTATTTTATTAGTTTATGATTATTTGTCGGGGAAAATAAGCTAAACACAAAGATGAGACTATAATGTAGGCATTTCTGCCAAAATCAGAAAATTTATGGGATATGACATAGACAGCTATTTTAGCTCAAATACAGAATAGGTTTATATTTCATATGACACCTGTTCGCTGTTGCAGGTCACACATACGCTTTACTTGCTCAATATTTTTATTAAAAAGTTTGGAAAATGTATCAGGTTTTTTAATATGGAAAGCGGTGGTCGCATACCATCCCTTCATTAGGAAAACCTACTGCACCCCCTTAACATCTAAACAAACCCCACACTCTGAGGCTCACTAAAAAGGAGCTATGATCCACATTTTTATACCCTACAATAATAATATAATACTAGTTTTTTAGTTCAGACATCAAAATCATATATACATAGATAAAAACTGTAAATAAAAAAATATACAAAGGTAAGATCCACTGATGCCACAATTTTGACACAGTTACACAGTACATGTTGCTAATTGCATTGTTCAGTATAATGGGATTCACTGACTCTTGCCAATCCTAGTCATTAAATTCAAACTAGCCTTTCTGATGACACATGCAGGTCCTGCACAAGTAAACATTAGCAGGGCTGCCTACCTGAGAAAAACAATTTTCGTAATGACCCCCCATCGAAAACACACCCCCAGTCGCATCCGGCCCCGCTACCAGTCCACAAGGTTGCCAATCAAGCCTTTCTCTGAAGTAGACACAGTGACATGCCCAATGGTGCCTGGGAATCCAGAAAGTTACTAATTTAATCATAAAAAATATATATACTTTGTTTCAAAATATTGTGTTGCTACAGTGTAACTGTTGTCTGTAATTAAGTTCCTCAGTTAACACTTCAGAGGGATGCTTGTTTAGCAACATCCAATAAGTTACATTGTGGTAATTACAGCTGTCAAAGTGCATGCTTTGCTAGACATACCCAAGTGTTTACGTCTGTAGAGCATCACCGCGAGAAAGACAGCACCAGTGAATAGCTAATAATCATCCAACAAGCTTCTAAATTTACAACACACAACAGGTAACATTACAATTAAATTACTTATTTTATATTCTTCCAAGACATTTTATAATTATATTCACAACTTTAAGAAAACTATAACTATTTAATGTGATTTAATGGTTCTTCCTAACATCATCTAAATATTTATTTATTTCATTATATCTTTTTACACCTGTAAATTTTATTAATGTCTAGACACGCATTAATGACACAGGTATTTTTGGCCGCTGTAATTGCTGTTGACTGACAGATGCAGACATAATATGCCCACATGCCACGACAGTCATCAGCAGAATGCTGGCAGTCAAAGTTGTAATATTGTACAGAGGCATAGCATTGGGTGGTAACACCGCACTGGCTTTGTAGAACTTGTAGTGAACTAATTATTTGTTGATAAATTGTAACAAGTGAATGATGACAGTTTCTTCAGGGCATCTGGAGCAGAATTATTTATAGATTTAGCAATTCCTTAATGAGTATAATTTTCTGTAGTTGGATATTTTTACCGTAATACAGCAGCAGTTTCCGTAATGCCGTAATCTGAGGTGAATTTCCGTAATGATTACAGAAAATCCGTTATGGTAGGCAGCCCTGCGATTAGCAGTATCAAACATGGTTTAAGATCAAATATATGGCTTGCACTACATCTCATAGACAGTCTGTTTCATATCCTGTAGGAATCTAACTATAATAGAACTAGTGTGTGCACGTGTGCATGCATGTATGTTAACGTCTTCATCCTAGATGGCTTGCAACCTAGGATGCCAAACTTTTAGGGACTAATCTATGACATCTTGGAAGAAAACTAACACTGATAGTAAATTATATCTTTTCAAAATTCCTCATTGATTATGGGTTTTATAATGATTTTAGGTTTTGTACCAGATGTTAGACGGACCTAAATTGATTAATAAAAGTGGTTCCAATCCAGGTGATTGGTCATCCGATCAGTTGAGCACGTTATAAGTAACGTGCATTGTGAATTACATTATGATGAACATAATTTAAAAACTCTCAGGGAAACTGTCTTTCTGTGTCTCTGTGAATGAAGCACCACCTGAAGGAGGAGCATTTTTGTAGTTGTTATAAGCAATGGTAAATTGCTATTTGCTTTTCTACAACTTACCTATAAAGCACACATGCAAATAAAAATATTATGAATTACTAAAATAGAATCGTTGTTAAGCAAAAGTAAAATATTTGACACCTGTTACTCTTAGCATACAGAAGTCTCACTTTGGCTTGAATGTTAGCCTCATCCGATAAGACTAATGTTACAAATGACATGTCCGAGATATTTACATGAGGTGACAAAATTTAACTTCTTTTCTCTAAAGGTCATTTCCCTAAAAAAATGCATTTCTCAAGTCAAAGCTAATTCATGACCAGGGATTTATTGACATTATATTGAATGTTATGTCGTTATACCTCACATCCATATATTTAACATTAATTTATCATATATAATTTATGTCAAGTAATGGTTGATGTCCTTTGGTAGAAGAAGCTATATGAAGTAGATCATCTGGTTATATCGGGATACAATCAAAAGACCTCCCAGTCTATAGTCTTTTTGTCAAAAGCCCTCCCGTCAAGAGACCATGTGGGCTGAGATGCCGGTCACAAGGTAAAAGCCCTCCATCCTTAACTAGAAAATGGTCAAAAGCCCTCCTGTTTAAAAGCCCCCATCCTTAACCTATCAAAAGGTGACATCAATATATATATACAATTAGGCAGTATAACACTGGAAGGGCCCCTACTGCTGGAGGCGGGTAGAGAAAATGACCACCCCACCTTTGCTAATCTGATTGTCATTTAATAATTGTTGGTGTAGTACTTCGATGAGAGTATGATTTGTTTTGCTTTATCTCATCGATTGGTGTATATAATTCAATTCCTGTCAGTACAATTATTAAATGACCTTTACCAACTACATCCACTCTGTTTTAATTTGTATAGCAAACATGCTCAGGGTTCTGTCATTGAGAATCAGCAGGGTATAAATGATTATTTTTGCATACGTTAAAACACTATTTATACAATGTGAGGCAAAGATGCCTATAAATGCTTTGTTCAATGATAGTCTGCCAATGGTCCGGATTATGTAAACATTTACATGGACTCAAAACGAGGCAGAGTTGGGACTGTTCCCTTTGTGTTGGGATTTGACTGCGTAATACGTCTTTGTTTTTCTACACAATGGAAGATTCAATGTGTTTATATATTACCTCAATGAGTATGTTTGTCTATATCTCATCGATCGATATGTGATTTAATTCCTGTTGGTAATGATGACCTTTACCAACAATTACTCTTATGTAATTCATATAGCAAACAAGCTCATGGTTCTGCCTTAAGCATCAGCAGGATATAAATGTATATAGACATTAAAAACACATGTCTGTAAAAGGGGTAATGCTTGATTATTTTGTAAGATTAATGTTCAATTAAATGTAATTATTTCCAAAGTTGATTGTATTTGATTTGGGGACTCTCTTGGCTTATTTAAACAGTATTGATAACTACCATCCTGCACACATCTTAACAACATTAGTGTTGGCAATTTAAATAATTTATTTAAACCTCACAATTTCATCAAAAATTGAGAGATTCATTTATTTTAAACTTGACTATCAACATATTTACTATTTTATTGTTTTGTTTATTAACACTATTACATTTAAAAAAAAATCCAATTTATAGAGTTCCTTCTGTGTGCCTGGGCCATAACCTACAAAAGAAAAAATGTAAATGGTCATTACCAAAATATTTAGCAAACAAAATGTCACCTTGCTTGACCTTCACTCAACACATCACTTGATAGCTCCCCGTGGTATCCCCTATTTACGGGGATACAGTAGGCTCTCCAGTGGTATATGACATGGCCATGACTATATTGGTAACATAGATATAAGCCACCACTGATTTTGTATAACATTTGCTGGATGGCGCAATTCGGAACATTTATCACTTGACGGTGACACTGTTTGATCTTCGCTGTACACAAACTCCATCAATTGATACCTCCAAGTCATATCTCGTTCTGACAGGAAGACATTGGTTTTTTATGGTGTATATTATATATCCATAAAATGTAGATAAAAGTAGATGTACAGAGTCACTGTAACTTTATGACGTTCATGTTGCAAAAATCTTTCTAAAACTATAAATATATTTACCTGGCCATTTTGTCATTAAAGAAATTAGATATGCAACCGTTGTAATTTTAAGATGCACCACTTGACACTAAGTACAGCACCACTTGGGGAGCTCTCAAATTATATACCATTTGGGTGTTTGTACAGATACCCTGAAAACATGCATTCGTACACATCATTTTGATTGTTTCAATGTTTACAATTCGAAAAATGCAGAAATGTGGTATATATTTTAATAGCGATAACTAATTTGCATATAAATTGGTTTATACAAAAACGTTCAAGGGTGCCTGGGTAGCATCAGTCAGATTATTGACCTAGAAGGTTAGGTCACAAAAATGCAAAAAAAAAAACATTGTGCGGATCCTATTGCATAGTTCACCTCCAAAAGGGTGTTAGACTGCTGGACTAATGTAAAATGTATTATCCATGCATTTAGTGGTGAATTGTGAAAACAGTGATTCATGAAAACTAAGCAGACACATGGTGGGCAGAAATAAAAACACAGGAAAGTCACAAAAAGTTTTGTCTAGGAAAATACATCTATAAGTCAATAATCAATCAATATCAATCAATAAATTTATTTATTTCAAACATATTACAAAACGAACAAAACATTTTGTTAGTCCCTTGACTGACTTGGTCGTCGGGGGGACATAAGTGACACTGCAGCTGTGATGTTTTTGATTTAATTCTTGTCTAGATTTGTTTTGCACACAGCTGCAGCTGAACAAAACAAACCTAGACAAATAATAAATCAAAATAAAGTCATGCGTACAATATATGAAAGAAATAGTACATAATGAGATAATAAAAGAGAAAAGATATATTGTTTGAAAAGGAGTAAATATGAAGTTGTAAACTTATAATTATCTACCACAAAATAAGTCACAGGAAATAAAGTTACAGCATAATGTTATTCAAAGAGTACACACTAAGTACAATGTTTTGCAATTATTCACCTAAATTTATTTTTATTATAAATACAAATAACTCAAAATTGTTTTAAGTTTTTACTGTGACTATCCTACATTTGAATATATACATAATATATTTAAATATATATACATATATTATATAATTGAGGAGCTTATGTCTAGGAGGGGCATATATGAGGAGGGGCTTTTGTCTGAGGGGCTTTTGTCTGGAAGGGATTTTGTTCACGCACCCTTTGGAATATAGAATAGGTAACAGTGTTTAATGTTAACAGGTTAGGGCAACAAAAGATGATGGCTGGGGAATGTCAGTACCATTTACACATTATTGACATAGGCCCCCATTTTAAATTGCTAAGTTCAAAGCAACGTGTAGTCAACGAGCAAAGTTACTATGCAACCAAAATTGTTTCCGAATGTTGCCAGATCAATGCTACACTTTAGTATGTTATTTTGGCTGAAGCTCACTAACCATGTCACTTATTTAACAAGATTTAACAAGATTGCCACCCAGAGAATTAACTCTAGGTGGCAGGTGGACAAGGAAGCCCTTTGGCTTATCGAGAGTCCGACCCTTTTATCTATGTGTATCCCACCCATCTGAGGTATGTGTCGATTTTATTTTTAAACATATTCATGCTACTAGCACCACACAATCAGCAGGTAATCTGTTCCATTCATTTAGTCCTTTGTGAAAATGAAAACTTTCTTGTATCCAATCTACTCTGCTCCTTTGCTAATGCAAGTTCATGTCCTCTAGTCCTTCTATCTTTCTTAACTGAGAAAAACATATTTCTATCAATATTTTCATAACCCTTCAATATTTTAAACACTTCTATCTGATCTCCTCTCAATCTCCTGGTCTCTAGTGTTGTTAAACCGCATTTTTTTAGGCGTATTTCGTAACTAAGATCCCTCAAATTTGGTATCATTTTAGTTGCTCTCCTCTGCACTCTTTCTAGCACATCTATGTCCTTCCTGCGATATGGCCTCCACGCTTGAATACAATATTCTAAATGAGGCCTGACTATTGTTTTGTAGATTTAACAAGATTGCCATCCAGAAAATTACTCTGGATGGCAGGTGGACAAGGAAGCCTTTTGGCTTATCGAGAGTCCAATACTTTTTATCTTTAACCGATATGAACCATCAGACAGTGTAAGGCATTACAAATGTGTGCTGATCATCAGTCAGAGCAATGTAATATATGCCCATATTCATTGTGTTTATAATTACTGCTCATTAAGTACTCTGCCTGGTTAGCATAAGTTGTCCCTTGGTAATACAACTGTAGAAGTGTAGATGGCCATTATTAGTTCTGTATATCAGTCATTTGCTCCTACAATATTCTCACTGCAGTCCTGTTTGTGTTGATCTTTGTTACTTTACTTCCTGGCAGACCTATTCAATCGAACACCATCTCGACCAGGCATGGATTAATTTCAATTGTTAATTTGTTAATTAAATTTAACTCAATTAACTTAATTTAATTTTACTAATTAACTTTTCCGGAAGAGGTTAATCTAATGTAATTTAATTTTTTAAATATCAATTAACTTTTAATTAACTTTATTTTATTGGGCATTATTGTATGCATTTCTGAGGTAATTGTCAATGGCCTGCTGTCAATAGATGTAATTAGCTTTGATGATCACAGTGCACACTAGAAGCAGTCAATGACCCAACTGACATCAAATTTAGCAATTAGTTAGGTCCAGGCAATTGTTTGAACATGGTTAAATGTCCAGCCAGTGTCAGTCAGTGACTGAGCTGGGAGAACTGTGATGTGACCAGGTGCTAGCTACAGTTATGTAAGAGGGTGTTCAGGCACACACAAATACATTAGTGGTACCTTGCTGCCTGGCTAAAGAACAAAGGGGATATTGACACATGGACACTGACAGGTGCTAATCCACATTCTGAGCAAACAGTAGCTATGGAGGGGCGGAATTGCTTGCTGTGATTATTTGATTTTATTATAGTTGTGTACAATTACTAGTGCTGTAATAAATGTCATTAACTTGGCCTGTTTCAATCTATACTTGACTTGTGTTGTTTTTCTGCATAACGTAGCTATGGACATTGCCAGGAGTTCTGCCACTGCCAGCCACATGTCTGTTTCATTATAACAAAATCCCAAAAGATTAATGTGAAAAGGGAACACAATTTGGCAACACAATATTTTAACTTAAATTATCAAAATTTGCTTTCAAGTTTTAGAAATATTTGTACAATGTAACTATGCTTCATTAGTAGGTTTGCCCTGTTAAGCATTTGTTCCAGTGGGGATCCGTTCCATTTAGCCCAATTAGTGTTTTTGTTTTCTATTAAAATGAATTGTTAACTGTTAATTTACTTGATTAATTGTTAATTGAATTAAAGTTAACTGTTAATTTAATTGAACAATTTGGGAATTTAATTTAATTGACCTGATACATTTGTGAAGTTTATTTAATTGAACAATTTGAGTGGTTAATTTAATTTAATTGACCTGCTAAATGTGTGAAGTTAATTTAATTGGAAAATCTCAGAGTTAATTGTAATTTAATTAATTAACTTTCTAAGTTTTTAACTTTCTAAGCTAATTGCCCCATGCCTGATCTCAACTTCTCTGGAGAACATAATGCGAATGAACTAGTCCAAGCTTTGACATTGCAGCACAGGATTTGAACCTGAGTTCTCTCAATTGAGAGTCTGATGCACTGTCACTGCGCCACTGTGCTCTACAATTTGTATCTAAGAGCATAATTTAGCAAATGTAGCCTCAATTTGTTATTTTTTAAATTTATTTTTAATTACTCAACATTTTTCAAATCATCATCTTTTAGGATTACCCTGGGATATATGTAGGATGACTGACTAACTATGTTAAGCTTTCTATAACAGTACTGGTAAAAATGGTGGAGGCAGACTTTCAAAGGAAGGAAAGAGTGATATCTCTTGTGTAATGATTTCTAGGGTTACCCTATTTTTATTTATTCATAATAAATCTCTTGGAAATGGAGATCTAATGAATCGTCACTTGTTGTTATGATATCCCTGTTCAGTTGTCATATATAGACTTTTTCCCCGGGGTACGGACAGTTGCCCGTGGACAGTTGCCCCATGGACAGTTGCCCAGTGGTCAAATGCAAAAGTGGATACTTGCTCAGTGACAACAACTTTTTCCATAATTGTAATAAAATCATGAAATGTAATAAATAAATTTGACATTAATATTATTTAATATATTATTTACATTATTATATTCCTTAAATTAAATTATTTATTAGATAACTGACATAGTCCTGGAATGTTGGCTTCCAGCAGCTCGTCGGCCATTCTCACCCCTCTATGTGGACTCTGATAAACGCCTTATGCAAGGACCATGCCCTTGTTGACACGATGATCATGCAAGACCAGAATGGTCAACCTCCATGTAAGCGGGTTAAGCGTATAACACAGCAGCTTTAAAACCAGCTTTGTACTTTGTGCCAAAACTTTGTTGCTGAGGACAAGGAGGTGGGAGACTTCCTTCATTCTGTTGCCCACAGCATTAGACTTGCATGAACGCAAGAACATGAACTACGACAATATGAATGAATGTATTGTGAATGTATCGATTGATATTGGTATGAAATTATGAATGTGTGCATATTTATGTTATATAAATAAAGTGTTGTATCATGAAGTTCTTGTTGTTTTGTTATAATATAATTTATAAAACATATAAATATTACACTGTTATTAAAAAAGGACTTTTATTTATTATATTTACGGACATTTTTTTCACTGAGCAAGTGTCCACTTTTTAATTTGACCACTGAGCAAGTGTCCATTTTTTAATTTGACCACTGGGCAACTGTTCATTACCCACCCTAATTTTGATCTCATACAACATGCCACTATACAGATGTCTTATAATCCTAACGAACATAAGTAATCATTAGATTATAGATGTGTAGTTAACCAAAATATATTACATATACCAACCACAGGCTTATACCACATTTGTACTAATATCCTGTTGAATTAGATCCTTGAATTGTACAGTCTGCACAATATGTAATTTTTGAAAAAGGAGCCAACTTTAACTGGGCAGTGTTGTCTCAATGTACCGATTTGGACAATTATTTTTATACCCTGTTGATGCTCAATGACAGAACCCTGAGCTCATTTGCTATACAAATTAAACAAGAGTGGATATAGTTGGTAAAGGTCATTTAATAAATGTACCAACAGGAATTAAATCACATATACCAATTGATGAGATAAAGCAAAACAAATCATACTCTCATCGAGGTACTACACAAACAATTATTAAATGACAATTAGATTAGCAAAGGTGGGGCGGTCATTTCCCCACCGGCCTCCAGCAGTAGAGGCCCAACCCCCTTCCTCATTTGGGATTGGTCTTTAAAAATAATTTAATGAACAAACATGTTAAATCAAGCAACAAGCCTACCTATCACTGTTATGTTGATGCTAGTCTGGCCTCAACATTAACACTGGCCCGCTGCCTTTTTTGAAGGTGTCAGGCCAGTTCGGGCCACCAGTTTTCACATTTTACTGGCCTGATGGGCCACTGGTTTCAATCCGATTCACCAGTTGTGTTTCTGGTAACCCAATCTACCTAGCAAAATGGGATGACCTTAAAGCCTAATCTTTTTATTTGATATTTCAATCAATCATATTCGTTTTGTTATATTTGTTATAACAAATTAAACATCAGCGACTACCAATGCTGATATGATGTCATGTATGCACTGCCGAACTCATTTGTGTCTGCCTGCATTATTGGCGAATGGCGGCAGTAATTAATTATTAACCCAATAAGCGGTCTTGTTAAACGTTGACTAAGGGTGGCAAGATGACAGTCGATTTCAACTGTGGTCTGCATGATAAAACGCTGGTGCATATTCCATAATTGAAAGACATCAAGAACATTAAATAGGATTTGTTATAATGTCAAACGGTTGATAGCATTGCAAAAAATGGCTGCAGCGGTGGATCTTGTAATAGAGCCTTGATGGAATGAGAGCATGGACTCTGAACAACGTTCACACTAACACTTCGCACACGGACGCGTTGTTTACATCACCACTGACGCAAATGATACACGTGGTATCACCGTTCATATGCAAATTTATCATGGTATCATTTACGCCTGATCCTGGCAATACTGGCCATAGAATTGAGCCTCAGGCACAATCAAAACATGCTTTTAATGTCCTGATGACAGCCAGCTAAAATGTCAAGGCCACCTACCCAGGAAAATACCTATCACCTATCAAAACACCTATATTATAGGTACTTGTCAGCTTCGTGAGTTCGTCTTCACAGATTCAGTGACTTTAGTCTCAATGTAAAATAAAATATTCATAGAAAGTGTCAATGAATGAGTCAATTATCAATATTAAAAATACGAAGTGTACTTTGATAATATACGAGCTGTTGACAACAGGAATGCTACTTATGGATTTTGAGATTGACCAATCCTTTTGTTTTGATGCGCCTGTGAGCATGGTTTCCAAGGATTTAGGCGCAACAGAAGTTATCTTATTATTAATATTATAATATGTCTATTTAATGTCACATTGTAATTTTTTATGTTTGATTTTTACAGTATTCTTGGAATTTAAACCGACTATTATGTGATATGTATACAGAAGTGACACAACCCTGACAGTGACTTTTGCTATTGGTGCAAATGGTTTATTTTTTACTTATTTTGGTGTAATAAAGTGTATACATAAATGTGCAAAGATTGTTTTTTGCGAATGACACCTCAAATTTTGCATTAATAGCAGAATAGCACCATGATTAAAAATCTTTGCGTTCTCACATCTTACAGTCGTTATCTTAATTTCATAAAAGAATATACACAAATAACAGCTTCGGAAAAGCCTGTATTCATGTCATCACTCCTAGCAAACCCTTGTGTACTTCTTGTGAAGCAATGGGCACCTTGGTATCAGCATTTTTTATAACTTTTTTGGGCAGGCCAATAACTTATCAGCCTCCTAAAGCCCAACCCTACGTCTTCATCGTGTGAGGTGAAAACGAGTAAAGCCGGCCAACAGGGCACTGGTGAAACTAGGTAGGCCAATCCCCTGCCTGGTGGATTCAATGGATTACAGAAGTATCAATGACAACTTTAAGCCAATACGTTTTGGGGAGGAAGGACCTTCAGTTCGAAGGAGGATGACGCTGCATAGTGAAAGCCGCAAAGAAGCTAGGCAGTTGAGCCTTTTGACTCCAAGGACGACAACGAGAATTGGGACATGGAAAAATATATAGAATGGGAGGCTGAGCACCCAATATTTTGTTAATTATTTTGATGTTTTTAATTAGCTTCAATGGCTTCCAAAAATGTCCAACACAACCCCCTTCGAACTGCAAGCAAATCTCCAATGCCCCCGCACCCTGTCTTCCTATGTCCTGTCAAAGAGTTGAGTCTGAAAGTCTGGTTTAGACCCCCCACCCCAATTTTCACTATGTTCCAACACCCATGTCTATGACATAATACGAGATCCAGCAGTATGTCAATGACCCACATTTAGGGATGACATTCTGGTTCTCATACTTCAGTTCGTCGGCTGGCAATTCAGATTACAGTGTGACACACGTTTGTGACTTTTTGAGTATCGGCATTTGGTGAATAACTCAGAAGTCTGGTCAAAATCACATACCTTCAGCTAAAATGTGTTCATGCACAATGCTGATCAATTTACAAAATAACCGTCATTTCACTGGCAAAACATTCTATCACTAACCTCCTAATGTGCCTAATCTATTGCATTCAGTTCATGTCAAAATGTTTTTTTTTAAATGTCAAAAATCACATCTTATGGGTACTATATTTTTGTACAACACAACAAATGCACAAGGTATGTGACCAGGTAGGTGAACAAAATACTACAGCCAGCGACGAGAGAAGAGGGTGCCCCTGTGTGGAGCCATTAATTTTTATTTTGTATTTAAATAATAGACACCAAGCAGATTGATATCCCTTAGCAAAAATTCTATAGAATTCCATAGGATATATATGCTATAGGAAATATGACAGGATTTGTGTGCAATATTCTATAGAATATTCTACAGAATCCTTTAGAAAGTTAAGTACTAGAAAGTAAAGTAGCTATAGACTTTTTCTATATAATTCTATAGTTTTCCTACATAATTCTATACAATATTGAGCAAAAATCCTATGTTATATTTTACTTACTGTTCCTCGCCTCATCTATAGTGTAGTTATAGGACGTGATCTCTATTGGAATTTGCTGCACATTGCTAGGTTTATGTAGAGAAAGAGAGTCACAGAATGTGGGCGGAAAATGGCAATACCTTTTAATTTTAATTACTTGTAGTAAATTAGTAATGTAAATGGTAAAGACAAAACAATGGGCATTGCTGTCGACCTAGAAAGCAAAAGGCAATTCCCCTAACAAGTGTAGATGAGTTGTACATGTCTATCGATGGGAAATGCTAATAATTAACTATCTACGTGGAATAAAGGTGGGGCCCAGAAACTATCTTAACAACCCAACACAAAGCTGGCAAACCTCATCAATCAATATGTAATTAATTCCTGTTGGTACAATTATTAAATGACCTTTACCAACAACTACTCTTGTGTATTTCATGTAGTGAACAAGCTCAAGATTCTGCCCTTTTAAGCATCAGCAGGGTATAGATCGTAATTGTAATTGATTATTTTATGTAATTGAAACACTTACATCATTTACACTGTTTTCTGACATCACAAACTTTATCTTAAAAAAACTATTAAGAAACGGCTGACCCACAGATTGTTTTCAATCTACAAAATAATAAACCATACAAAAATACTCAATGCCTAAGTTGTGATCCCAATGTGTCATTCACCTAACAGTGCCAATTAATGAAGAAGGCATGTAGCTGGCAGTATCCAAGACTACTGTTTGCTCAGAGGGTGGATTAGCACCTGTCACTGTGCAAGGTTCAATACCCCCTTTATTCTTTGGCCAGGCTGCAAGCTGGCTAAAAAAGGTCTAGAGGTTGTCTGGGTCACAGTACTTTCTCAGGAGAAGATTCTAGCAATTCTTAGTGCTCAGTTAGCACTATCTCCTATGAGAGCAACAAAGACATTTTTCTTGTGGATTTCCTGGCTTGTTTAATTACTTACAACAGTGGTTATGAACCAAAGTATCCCCTTTGAAGTTGAAACGAAGGATTTGTGGCTTCAATGTCATCAATGTGTTACTTTCAATTCCATTAAATTATCTTTGTACCTCACTTATTGGCTAAATTTATTCCAATTTAATTTATTTTAAAGATTTTTATCAATTTAATTCAAATTGAGAACATTTGTTTTTCAATTAATTATATTTCATGATTGACCTGGTCGACCCAACATACCTTTGATACATTTGTTGGTAGGTCCCATTAATGCATTTGTAATTGTAATTGAAAACTTAATATTGTAATTGTAATTGATTAGGAAATTATAGAAGTGTAATTGTAATTGAAACAAAAAGTAATTTTAATTGATTTGATTTTGTGTAATTGGACCCAGCCCTGATTTCCTATACCATAAATTCTATAGAATTTTATAGAATTCTATGGAATATTATAGATTACTATATAATTTTATATACAAAACTATAGTGTCCTAAATTAAATTAAATCACTTTTGGGGACATTGGTCCACAAAATGTGCACAGACCCAGCACACATTGTTCTGCTAACAATAGCTGTCTCCAAGTTGACAGGTTGTAACACAATAGTCTGTCTGCCACCTGATTCTTCTTGGTCACTGGGGGTCTCTGGTCACTGTGGTTTCTGACACCGTGCTGGAAGCACATGTACGTCAGTTTGCATTGACTTTGTGAAATCCTGCTGTGTCCATATGAGATTTCTGCGTAATAGTGACCAAGAAAATTTAAGAAGAAAAGTCAGGTAAGTGTGTAGTAATTTTTCTTCAGGAGATACATGAAGCAGTTCAAAATGTCATGTGGGAAAACTAATCTGCTTTACTTTTTTACCAATGCTGAAACCTTTATCAGCATTACACAATAACAGTCCTTCCCAATGTGGACAGCTAATTTGTGACTTGCCACAGCAAAGTGGGTATTAAGTTGCCCAATTGTGAAATATATATTTTGTATTCCACTGATTGTAAGCTTTAAAATTATACCTAGGTTATTGAAATATCTTAAGTATTTTTTAAGATTGTTCAAAATTAAGTAAACTTAAAAAAGGTTTTGAAAAAAACATAAAAAAATTCAGCTATGTACAAAATCAATGCTCAATGTCAGTATTACATGTAGTATTTTATTAGTTCAAGATTATTTGTCAAAGAAAATAAGCTGAACACTGAAAGATGAGACTATACTGTAGGCATTTCACCTGTTCGCTGTTGCAGGTCACATAAAATTATACGTTTTACTTGCTCAATATTTTTTATTAATAAGTTTGGAAAATGTATCAGATTTTTTAATGTGGGAAGCAGTGGTCGCATACCGTCCCTTCATTAGGAAAACCTACTGCACCCCCTTAACATCTAAACAAACCCCACACTTTGAGGTTCACTAAAAAGGAGCTATGATCCACATTTTTACACCCTATAATAATAATATAATACTAGTTTTTTAGTTCAGACATCAAAATACATAGATACAAAAATTAAATTAAAAGTATATTATGTAATCCACTGATGCAGCAATTTTGACACAGTTACACAGTACATGTTGCTAATTCCATTGTTCTGTATAATAGGATTCACTGACTTTTGCCAATTCTAGTCATTAAATTTAAACTAGCCTTTCTGGTGACACATGTAGGCCATGTACAAGTTAACATTAGCAGTATCAAACATGGTTTACCATCAAATATATGGTTTGCCCTACATCTCATAGACAATCTGTTTCATATCCTGTAGGAATCTAATTATAATCGAACTACCGGTAGTGTGCGCACATGTGCATGTGAGTATGCTAACGTCTTCATCCTAGATGTCTTGCAACCTAGGATGCCAAACTTTCAGGGACTAATCTACGACATCTTGGAAGAAAAGTAACACCTATAATGAATTATATCTCTTCAAAATTGCCCATTGATTACGGGTTTTGTAATGATTATAGGTTTTGTACCGGATGTTAGATGGACCTAAATTGATTATGGTTCCAATCCAGGCGATTGGTCATCCGATCAGTTGAGCACGTCATAAGTAACGTGCAGTGTGAATTATGTTATGATGAACATAATTTTAAAACTCTCATGGAAATTGTTTTTCTGTGTCTCTGTGAATGAAGCACCACCCGAAGGATGAAAATTTGTGTAGTTGTTATAAGCAATGGCAAATTGCTATTTGCTTCACATGCAAATACAAAATATTATTAATTACTAAAGCAGAATCGCTGTTAAACAAAAGTAAAATCTTTGACACGTTACTTTTAGCTTACAGAAGCATACACACTTTAGCTTGAATGTCAGCCTCATCCGATAATACTAATGTTACAAATGACATGTCCAAAATATTTACATGAGGTGGCAAAGTTTAATTTTTCTCCAAAGGTCATTTACCTAAAAAAATTGCATTTCTCGAGTGAAAGCTAGTATATGACCAGGGATTTATTGACATTATATTGAATGTTGTGTTCACATCCATATATGTAACATTAATTTATCATACATATGTCAAGTAATGCTTGATGTCCTTTGGCAGAAGGAGCTATATGAAGTAGATCATCTGCGTATATCGGGATACAGTCAAAAGACCTCCCAGTCTAAAACCTCCTAGTCAAAAGCCCTCTTGTCAAGAGACCTTGTGGGGTGAGATGCCGGTCATGAGATAAAAGCCCTCCATCCTTAACTAGAAAACAGTCAAAAGCCCTCCTGTTCAAAAGCCCCCCATCCTTAACCTATAAAAAGGTGACATCAATATATACTGTATATGCAATTAGGCAGTATAACACTGGAAGTAATAATGATGGTACAATATTATGTTGTGAAGGTAACATATAAAAAGAACATTGCATAAAACACAAAATGTTGTGAATTAACGCAAAGGAAAAGGGTCTCTGAAAACATTATTACAAGTAATTATAACTTGCTTACTAAATTAGATAATATATATATAGATATATATGTAGACACTAAAAACACATGTCTGTAAAAGGGTATGGCTTGAACGCCTCAGCTACTGGAGGCCGGCTGGAGAAAAATTACCGCCCTAACTTTGCTAATCTTGTCAATTAATAACTGTGTTTATCTATTATCTCGATGAGTATGTTTTTTCAATTGACCGCTGGCCAACTGTCCACTGGGCAACTGTCCAGTTAGCATAAGTTGTCCCTTGGTAATACAGCTGTAGAAGTGTAGATGGCCATTATTAGTTCTGTATATCAGTCATTTGCTCCTACAATATTCTCACTGCAGTCCTGTTTGTGTTGATCTTTGTTAAACTAGTACAAAGAATGTGAAAAAGGTAAATGTAAGTTCTTATATAGCACGGAATTCAGTCCTTAAGATTGCTCAATGCACATTATACTTTACTTCCTGGCAGACCTGTTCAATCGAACACCATCTCAATGAGGCATGGGTTAATGTAAGTTCATGTCCTCTAGTCCTTCTATCTTTCTTAACTGAGAAAAAAATATTTCTATCAATATTTTCATAACCCTTCAATATTTTAAACACTTCTATCTGATCTCCTCTCAATCTTCTGGTCTCTAGTGTTGTTAAACCGCATTTTTTTAGGCGTATTTCGTAACTAAGATCCCTCAGTTTTGGTATCATTTTAGTTGCTCTCCTCTGCACTCTTTCTAGCATATCTATGTCCTTCCTGCGATATGGCCTCCACGCTTGAATACAAATATTCTAAATGAGGCCTAACTATTGTTTTGTACAGCACTTTTTCCTTATACGTTATGTTTCGCCTAATTAATCCAAGGATTTGATTTCCCTTTGAAGCTGCAATTCCGCACTGCTCTGAAACCTTCATATCAGCACTAATGGTTAACGCTAAGTCCTTTTCTTTTACAGTAGTACTTAGTACAGTACCCCCCATTGTATATTCTACCTCTTCGTTCCCATGTCCTGTGTGGAGGCATTTACATTTCCCAAAATTGAACAGCATTTGCCACTTTTCAGACCATTTGATCAACCTGTCAAGGTCATCTTGTAAATGCTGTCTAACTCCATCACTTTTAATCCTTCTAAACACTTTTGTATCATCCGCAAATTTCAACACCTTGCTTGTTATTTCATCATCCAAATCGTTGATATATATTAAGAATAATATAGGTCCTAATACTGATCCCTGTGGTACCCCACTCAATACCGATTTCCAGTTTGAAGCCTCCCCATCAATTCCGGGGTTACAATTAATTGTCCTAAATAGTCTGAATCTGCCCCTTGAACTTAGCCTCTGGTACTGGCAGTGAACTAATATCTTCCCTGGTAAACACTGAACTAAAATACTCATTCAGGACTTCTGCCATTAAGAATCCCTCTGATATTATATTTCCAGCACTATCTTCTAGAGGACCGACCTTATCTCGAACTTTCTGTTTGCTTCGAATATACGCATAAAAACTCTTGCTGTCATATTTTATATTACTAGCTAATTGTTGTTCATAGCTTCTTTTTGTAGCTTGGTTAAGTGCTTCTTTATAACTGTTGTAGTCTTCGTCATTTCCAGTACATCTATATGACTTCCACATCATTTGTTTATACTTAATTTTTCTAATGGCTTCTTTCGATAAGTGTTTCGTTTTGGACCGTTTTCCTTGTTTTTTGAAGGGTACAAATTGATCGACTATGCACTTAATTTCACTCTTTAATATATTCCAGCAACTTATTTATGAATAAGAATAATTACATTACTAGTACAAATATATATAAAATTTGAAAGCACATTTCGAAAATGTAAAATATTGTATTGCCAAATTGTGTTCACTTTACACATTTATCTTTTGGGATTTTGTCATAAGGTATTAGATTTTGAAAACCTCCAGATTCCAAATACACTTTGTACTTGGATGGGTGCTACAAGCTAATGAAGCAAATATGTTGCTGGCAGTGGCAGAACTCTGGCAGAGTCCATAGCTACTGTTTGCTCAGAAAGGGGATTAAGCACCTGTCAGTGTCCATGGGTCAATAGGGGTAAGACCACATTTAAATTTTACATAGGCAGCCACTATAATGTTTCCTTCATTTCCTACAAAATTTGTCTTACGATTTTCTTGAAAATTTCACAGCATATTTAACCTGCATTGACACAAGTGCTGAGGAAAACTCGTGAAATTCTCATTATCTCATTTTTCAGAAAAATCCACCCAAACCTGACACCCCTCAATTTTGTTCCAATCTAGTGACGGATTTAGAAATATTGGTGCGTGCTGCAAAATAGCCACTGTGCGAATATGCGAGCGACTACCGTATATTTATTGCTACCTCTTGAAAGATCTAATGCAGTAGTACATTCAGTATTCACTGGACTAACATGCGCCATGTCAAAATGCTTGAAAAAAATTCACACATCACACCAAAACGGTATTTTCAAGGTTACTCTTTCGGTGGGTAATGGTGGACGAATCCTTAATGTGGTCGTACCCCAATAACCTTATTTCTTATTTAGCCATGCAGGCTGCAAGGTATCACTAATTTATTTGATTGTTTGTAACTAAACCCAGCTCAGAACATTCTCTTGCACATTACAACTGTAGCACCTGGTCACCAACTGAACATCACAGTTCACCCAGCTCAGTCATAAACTAACCATGGCTTTGAGTCTGTTCAATCAATTGCCTGGACCTAACTGATTGCTATCTTTCTTGTCAGTTGTGTCATTGACTGCTCCTAGTGTTTACTATGATCATCAAAGCTAATTACCAGTACATCTACTGACAGCAGGCCAGTGACAATTACCTCAAGAATGCATAAAATAATACCCAATAAAACAAAGGTAATTGAAAGTTAATTGAGATTTAAAAAAAATTATTATATTAGATTAACTTCTTCCAGAAAAGTTAATTAAATTAATGTGTGTCTTGAGAAAGTTAATTAGTTAAATTAACTTACTTGAGTTAATTGAATTAACAAATTAACAACTGAAATTATCCCATGCCTGCAGCTGACCAAGGAGGATGTATGGGAGAGATGCAAATTGGTTCAACTATCACCATCTGGGTTTTAGTGGAAGGTCTATGCATGGAGCCCCCTATGCACATTGGCAAGCAATTGAAATGACATCTGATCTGTTTATGATATATATGCAGGGGCAAACCCAGGGAGGTTTCCCTTTGCCTGGAAACCCCCTAAGAAATCCCATACTATAAGGCTATGTACAGTGAATGATGACATGCAATACCCATTTGTAATCCCCAACATATAAATCCCGGGTATGAAGTTTTGTTGTTGCCAGCAAATCCCCCAAGAAATCACACACTATAAGGCAATGTACAGTGAAGGATGACATGTAGCTATACAGCAGTTCAGATGTCAACAAGCTATCAAATGCTTCCAAATCAGTTTTATAATATGTGCTAAATACACAGTAATTGAAAAGAAAGTATCAGGAAAAAAGTAATGAATAAAGTAACAGTTCTTGCTACGAAAAAAATAACAGTGAGGAAAATAATGGAAAGAAAGTAACTAACTTTGCCAAAATATTAATTTACAAATACAAAATAACACTAGGAAAACAACACATTTAATATAAATTGTCTGAATTTCAATTTCATAAAATGTTCACTCTTTCTCAGCACAAGTTTATCTACTTTTGCCAAGATTCACATATTTCAAAATTCCTTTCTTTCTAAATTTTTAACAATGTTCTGCTTTCATTTAGGGTTCACTGACATGTATTACCTGAATGTCATAGTTTGTATCAATCAATGCACACTGCATTTATATGGGTCATTCCATGTCAAATCAACCAATGGTCAAATAGTTGGTGTCTCAGAATTTACTTAAATTATATCAAATGGTTAAGTGGCTATAGTTGAGCACATCTGCAAAAAATACACGTAAATTGTTTCTGTAATTCCCTAGTATGGGAATATATGGTAAACACCCAAAACCACAGACATTATTGTTTACCTATTTTCAAGTGCCTGTGTATTGAGAAGTTTATAAGTCACACGTGTCTGAAATTTGCTGAATATGTAGACATAATTATACAAGTTGTCTACGCAAAAGATATGAAAGGGAGAAGGATTACAAAAATGAGGAAAACATTTTGTTAATTCCGAAAGTGATTTCAGCAGGTTGTATTTAATTGTTATTCCTTTTTTTATGATACAATGTCCAAATTGCTACCATCTATTGTCAGGGATATTAGCAATAATCTTTATGTTTTATAGGTATGTACTTGTATTCTACTCTTCTTCTTCGCTTTGCTCCCTTGCGAGTTGGGGTCCACGTCACTTGGTAGCTTCTTCTACTTTTCTTATCAGTTCTTTCCACCTCTCTCTCTCTCATCCGTAATGGCCGTCCATTCATGGCTGTTCACACCAGCCCTCCCCAGGTCTCATTTTATGCTGTCATTCCATCTCAGCCTTGGTCTTCCTCCTTCATCTGCCACCTTCATCTGCCACCTTCTTCTACTTTCCATGCTCTTTTCACCAGTCTGTCTTCACCCATTCTATGTACATGTCCCGCCCATCTCATTCTGTTACCGGCTCCTTTCCTCTTTAGGTGTTTTTTTCATTCCAATCTCCTCTCTCAATTCCTTCATCTTCCTTCTATCCTCTCACATTACTCTACATATTCTTCTGACCCACTTGTTTTCTGCTACATGTAGTTTCTCCTCCCATCTCTCTGTCAGTGTTCCCATCCCATATATACTGGCTGGTACAACGCAGGCTTCCAACACTTTTCCTTTCAGTTGTTTCTTCTGTTTTCTGTCCCACATAATGCCTTCTACCCTCTTCTATGCTGCTGCTCCTGCTTGCACCCTCCTCTGTATTTCTTGACTACTCCTTCCATCCTCACACACTGTAACTCCCAGGTATACAAAGCTATTCACTTGTTTAATGGTCTTTCCGTCAACAACTACATGCAGATCTACCTCCTGTTCACCTATCCACAATACTTCAGTCTTCTCCGATTCATTCAGAGGCTGTGTTTTCTGAAGGTGTCACTCCATTCTTGCAATGCTTTCTGTAGTTCCTCTTTGTTATCAGCCACCACTGCTAGGTCGTCTGCATACAGTATCTTCTTAAGTTCTTCCTGCTCCGATATCTTTCCACTGATCAGGTTCATCACCATAATGAAAAGCAGGGGACTCAAGGCACTTCCCTGTGAGTCCTACTTCCACTCCAAATTGTTCCAATGTTTCTCCTTCGACTTTCACTACTACTACTATGTACATTTCACTACTACTACTATGTACATTTCCTCCACCATTCTGGCTTCTGCTTCTTCAACCTCCATCCATCTCATGATTGCAAATGCGAGTTATCTCGGCACCGTGTCAAATGCCTTTTCTATCAAATGCCTTTTCAACTCTACTATCATAATAATTCAACTTTAATTTTGTTTTGTATATTAAAAAAATTCCAACTTGAGATGACAATTTTTCAAACTTCCTAAACATTTGTTGATTTGTACCTTCCAAACACAAAATATTTTAACACAAAAGTAATGTAATTTTATAATCTATAAAAAATAATAGTAATAATATATATAATCTGGTACTTTTTGTCTGTTGTTCTTTTTCTTGTTAGTTTTTGTCTGAACATTACCTTTTACCTACTATTTTCTTTCTAACAACCAAATGAGCAATGTGTACACAATCGTTTTCTTCGTCGTTCACGTATAGACAGGAATGCCTGTCACCTTCACGAATGATGCCATCGTTCTCAATGCCTCGATATCACCATGTAGTTTTTCATTTAGGGGGGTGTATGCTGCCTATGGCCATCCTGTAATGGGGAGTGTTGAAGTGGGTGCTCACTGGTCATTGGGGCGGTTTCACAGCAGCTCATCTCACACTGGCCAATCTTCATTTTGTTAGATAGATGTGCTTTCATTCTGTTGTGTCCTGTTCGGAGTCTGAATAGAATGACCTGGTCAGCTCTGCTGAGATGGTAGTGGCTGTCATTCTTGTTGTGCTTTGGGTGCTGTTGGCACCATTTTCTGTCTGTCAGGGTCTTGATGATGATATTTTCATCACTGATACTCCTTTGTTGTTTTGTTCCAGTTTCCCCCATTCTTTTGCAAGCCTGTCAGATGTTTCATTTCCAATGATTCCACAGTGTGCGTGGATCCACTGTAGTTCTACTTTTGCCTGTGCACTCAGTTCCTTCTTTCGGGGGATCTGGAGGGCATGGAGTACTGAGAGGGTATCTGTAAAGATGACAGTATTTTCTTTCTCAGGTTGTTCTGCAATTGTACTACAGCAGTCTTCAGGGTTTCCGCTTCAGTTTCAACTTTGATGTTGGTGGAGTATTTGTTGGTTGCGACTGTGAGTCATGCTTCTTCTTCTCTGTATTTGACGTACACTCTTCCACCTCCATCTTGGATTGCATTGGTGGCTGACCAATCGGTGTAAACATGCGTCCACTGCTCACGAGGGTACCTAGAGTGTATGAACTCCATGAATATGCCTTTTCTCTCCTCATCAGACTGTGTTCCCTTCTGAATTCCTGGGATGTGGTCTTTGATGACAGGGAAATGTCTCCTCTTCCATAATGGAACAGATGCAGTTAATGGTATTGGGTTCCGATATGTGATCCAGCAGTTCTGGGTCTTTTCTCTCAAGCATCCTGCTCTGGTGTTCATTCTTAGGTGCATGGGATGGTCATTCATTCTTTTGAACTTGGATGCTTGTGTCAGCATCTTGGCGTCTCTTCTGTCTTCTATAGTTTGAAGTCCAGTGACTGTTTCCAGTTCCGTAATAGGTGTGGTTCGCATGGCTCATGTCATAATTCTCATGGCTTGATTCCGGATTCTGGCAATCTTGTAACAAAAACTATATACTTCACCCTATGACACATACACAGATTAATTTCAAAACAGTATGGGTAACTTCAAAACATCACACCTACATTTGCTAAAAAATACTACACAATTTTAAAACACTATTGTCACTATATTTTATTTGTGTTTTTACTGGGGCTCTGTTTTTATCAGCCATTTACAACTGTGACACTTGTGCTATTTCCATAGGTATGCATTAAAGAAACCTTGATCTTTTCAGTTCTGTTACCCAGAACCACAATCTTAAGCCAAGGGTGATAATTATTATTAGGAAATTTGCCGAGTGAAGCAAGCTATGCACCTTGCAAATTATGTTTTTTATTTTATCCACTGTGCCAATTAAATAAACAATTCCTGGCTATGCCATGTGACGAGTTGACTAGGAGGGCGGCCAACTGCATATTAATTGAAACATTAAACCTAAATAATTCTAACCATAACTGACCCTGAGTGTGGCGACTCAATCACTAGAGCATCAGACTCTCACCTGAGAGAACCCTGGTTTAATTCCTATTGCTGCCGTTTTGAACATTCGTTCACTCTACATTGTTCCAGTTCACTCAGCGGTATGAATGTAGACTGGTGGATATTTGTATATGAATGGTCTTAGCACTTTAATTGCAGTGTGGCTGAATGCTTCCTAGAGAAGTCTAAATGGTGTTCGATAGGGTTTAGGCCTGCTATGGTTACTTCCCGTTATAGCTACATTTTCTGCATTACAGCAAATTAGGGGAGCAATTAATTAAGCATTGAAACTAGTTCCGTTATAGCTACTTTCTAGATTCTCTTCCTGAACCAAAGGAAACTAAATTATGTGAAATCAAATATACTCCAAATATTCAGTGTAGAAAATTCCATATTGTGTCCATTAGTATGTATGAAAGTCATGAATTACAGTGTGTATCACTAAAATTTCAGCATACTTATACTTTTGTTTGTTCAAGCTGAACCTTGTCCACTGGTCAACTATATCAACATATACAGCCAGTGGGAACTATTGTAGATGATGGTAGGCTGAACTAAAACCACAAAGTTGGCTTGAAAATAATCACATGAAATAAAGTAACAACATTATTTTAAGACTACTAAATACAAAGTATTGCACTTTTTGACTGATCATTCAGAACAATACAATTTGATGATTCAGACAAATATATACACAAATATCTTATATATGTTCATGGATAATTTAACACAATAAAGACTTATGAATAATTAAGATACTCTGGTGATGAAGCTCTGCCAACAGCCTTACATTTTTATAATTTCATGGCATGTATAAGTGATTTTTTATGAAAGTTATACCAAATAATATTGTGTTTTTCCATTACCGAATCTAGGGGGCCCCACAAGTTTGTGTGGAGTTATGTTTCACAATGCAGAGGGCACCACATGCTCATGTGGGGGACCATAATGCAGAGGGTTAGGTTTCTATCTGGAATAATGTGGGTGTGAAGTTGGTGGAGCGTGTAGTTTCATCTTAAATTCAAACACCATGTTAGCATCACCAGCAAATCAGTAGTAGGGTTTTGTTTTGGGGGTGTTTTCAGACAAAGTGGGATTTATGTGTGGTCCATTGAGATTTGTCCCATTTTTGCTGATTAAACCTAATTTACACCTATTTTTATTTATTAAATCCAACATGCAATGATACTATTAATATAACTTTGTTATTTACTTGAAACGCTTTGCTGCAGTTGCAATTTTGAATATATTTTATTAATAACATATATTTTTGTCATAAAAATGTGTTATATACGACGAAATTTCGAAGATGCAAGACGAGTCACCAAGGAGGATGGATGTGTCAACATATTTTTGAATAAACACTTAAAATGTTAAAATTTTGTGAATCTTACAATCTTTTTTTCAGTTAATTACTAAATTATTTTTATATAGTTTGCAACGCAAATGTTCCATAATTGATTAGGAACAGAATTAAGATAGTAATTTAATAAAGCTTTAAAAACATGTTCTGTAAATACATGATTACAACAAAAATGTCCTGTTGTGGAATTTCAATTAAATTAAGTATCCAAGTCGGACGAGTGGCCACAGAGTTAACGATGCTCATTACTCGTATTTGTGGAGATTAATCATGACACTCATTTTGTGGACATTGTTTTTGTCCTTGATCAGTACATTTCCATTAAATGCCAAGCATTCACTTATTTTTTTTTTTTTTTTCAGTTGCCTCGCTTAATAAACCATTTTTGAGCGCAGTGTTATGTCCTCGTTAATGTAGATATCACAAGGTTTTTGTGATATTTGTTAATCAATGTTGAACAAAGTTTACGCTGTATCTAACATAACCTGCGCACTTACTGCCCTTCACATTACTATTCTCGACGGCACAATTTTCGTTTAGGCTGTTGGCGCTCTCTACGGTCTTGTAAACTGAACAATGCCAACAACGACGCTCGCGTCAAAACATTGCACGTAAACTAATTGCCTCCCAGCAACGTCGTAAATACGTAGTGTGTTTGCTGGGTAGTGCATTATGTAGTGGGCGGATTGTGTAATCTAGGAAACGACCAGCAGCATTACGTCAACACTTGGTCAATGCTACACAATGGGCTCCCCACACAATAGCAAACAATTCGCGGGGCTTGCATGTTTCTCACAACCATCTGTGTTACAGTCAACTCTATATAAAGAACGCTTCGTTTATATGTACATGAATTTTCGGCAGCACACGAGCCGCGCCAGCCGTCACACCAGAATTCATCTCAACCTACATGAACTGCACCTGTGTCTGTGACAAGTCACAAGGCTGAAGACGCCTAGACAAGGAATGTCTCTTGAGATAAACCAACTCGCAAGCGCACACATCAACCTTTGGAAAGCGCCGAGCTATCGCAAATTGTCTCACAAGTACGTACGCCTATATACATTGTACTGGTATGGTGGGGCCTGGGCTGGGAGCACAAATAATGCTACCAAACGATTTTCGCCGTTTAAAAAAATTAACAGAAACTTTATCAAATTCTTCCGTAAGATATTTAACAAGATTTAACAAGATTGCCATCCAGAAAATTACTCTGGATGGCAGGTGGACAAGGAAGCCTTTTGGCTTATCGAGAGTCCAATAGTTTTTATCTACATGTATCCCGCCCTTTTAAGGTGGTTATGAAAATATTGATAGAAACATTTTTTTCTCAGTTAAGAAAGATAGAAGGACCAGAGGACATGAAGCTACATTAGTAAAGGAGCAGTGTAGATTAGATATAAGAAAGTTCTCATTCTCACAAAAGACTGTAAATGAATGGAACAGATTATCTACTCGTGAAATATTATGTTAACCTTTCAATTTATTGTTAATGAGCAACTGACAACGTTTTCAATTGTTGATTATCCCTATAAATTTAAATAACCGTCAGAAAACGTCTAAATTTATGTTATTGTAAACTGTGCAGTCATACAAGTGAAATCAACAATTAAAAACGTTGTCAGTTGCTGATTAACAATAAATTGAAAGGGATAACATAATAATATTTCACGTGTAAGGCAGCACACCTTTACAATCACAGCAATGTAGATGTTTTGTGACGGTTAGTTTTCATTTATAGTGGATGACCAACAACTAAATACGTCAAATGCTGAATGACTATCAATTGAAAGATTAGCTGTACATTCTTTCTCGTGAAATATTAAGTTATCCCTTTCAATTTATTGTTAATCAGCAATTGAGTACGTTTTTAATTGTTGTTTACCCTTATAAATAAAAATAACCGTCAAAAAACGTCTCAATTTATGTTATTGTAAACTGTGCAGTGACACAAGTGAAATCAACAATTAAAAACGTTGTCAATTGCTGAATAACAATAAATTTGAATGGATAAGATAATATTTCTCGTGTAAGACAGCACACCTTACAATCACAGCAATATAGATGTTTTTTGATGGTTTGTTTTCATCTTTTGGGGATAATCAACAATTATAAACGATCCCAAATGCAGAATAGCAATCAATTGAAAGTAATGATTTTAAGACTTATTGTGCATGCCTGTACACCGCTCAGTTATGGAGTACCTACAGGCTTAAGATCATGAACAAATTAACTGTAGCCTACCACAATTCACTGAGAATCCTTTTAGGGATCCCAAGATATTCTAGCGCATGTGAAATGTTTGCATATACAAACTTGCCAAGTTGTCAATGTGTTATAAGAAGGAGTATATATACATTTATGAAACGGATAAAAAAGATTAACAATTATATTGTTCACAGTGTTGTAAATAGTGACATGATATATTCGTCTCTGCTGCAGAAAAAGTGGATGAAACAATTATTTTGTCTACGTTAATATTCATTATGTTATTATACTAATTATTCATGATATGGCTGCTATGACGTGCACACAATTGTGTTTAGTAGCTTTGTTGGTGTTATTACATGTATGACTATGGAACTTTCCTTATATTAAAGACTGAGTCTGAAATAAACTTATCTATCTATCTATAAAAACTATAGGATTCTATAGAATATTTTATAGTTTTCTGTAGAATCCTACACAAAACTATAGGTTCTCTAAAAAACTATAGGTTTCTATAGAATATTCTATAGTTTTCTATAAAATCTTACAAAAAACTATAGGTTCTCTAAAAACTATAGGATTCTATAGAATATTCTATAGTTTTCTGTAAAATCCTACAGAAAACTACAGGTTCTCTAAAAACTATAGAATTCTATAGAATATTCTATAGTTTTATACAGATTCCTACAAAAAAACCTATAGGTTGTCTTAAACTATAGGATTCTATAGAATATCCTATAGTTTTCTATATATTCCTACAAAAAACCTATAGGTTGCCTAAAAACTATAGGATTCTATAGAATATTCTATAGTTTTCTATAAAATCCTACACAAAACTGTAGGTTCTTTAAAAACTATAACATATTCTATAGAATTCTATAAAATATTCTATAGAATTCTGTAGGAAATTAAGATTTCCATAGCCAATTTATAGTTTTCTATATAATACTATAGAAAAACTATAGAATACTATATAATACTATAGAATACTACAGAATACTATAGGAAATTTATAGTTTTCTATAGAATTTTTTGCTAAGGGCGTGCTCAGCGGCATTGCCTGCGGTGACGTCGTTACAGCCGCTTGGTGTTGCAATAAACTACAGAAAATGTACAGAAAAGCGCGACCAATAGGGGCCTTGAATAGGATGACGTAGGGGGTAAACATGTATTAAATGTCAAAACACTAATTTTAGAGTATATTTAATTCAAGTTTGGGAATAAAAAAGGTTCATTTCGTTTAGTCATTAATATCATTGGTTCAATGATATTTGCTAGCTGGGAATCTGCTTGCCATGTTATAGATAGGGACACCAGTTAGCCTTCTAAGCAGAGAGTGGCTTCTTTTTATTTTGTCTTAAAATTAATTATTAATTTAATTAAAAGTTAATATAATTTAATTGAGAAAACATGACAAGTTAATTTAATTTCATTGACTGGACAAATATGCAAGGTTAATTTAATATAATAGAATTTTTTTAGTAAACTGCATTTTTATTAATTAAATTTTCCAGTTAATTGTCCCATGACTGGCCCATAACCTGCTTAGAAAACATGTGATATTGTACCTGCACCTCAACCATTATCCCATTTCATCAACACAAATACTCTGGTTCACCAATTTATACTCAGGGTTTTTAAGGGCTTTCACATGGAAAATTTATGAACATTCAACATGTCCATCTGAATTCCACTTTTGCGTAAGATAGTTTGTATTACCTCTTTTAGGTGCATACCCAAACAAATTGCCTTTTGTTACTGTTTAAGGAAAAAACAATCCTTTGCCATCAAAAATATAGACCCAGAGCAGGAGACAACAAAAAGGAAGAATTGAGTCTTTCTATGCATACTGGTGGCCCCAACTTGGGTTATTGTCTGGGGAGGGGACAGTCATGTATTAATTTGCCTGAGTAACACTTCAGGATTTCAGTGATTATTATTTAAAATTATTTAAACAGACACTCCGTATTTTGCCATTCACATATTTCAAAACGGTATGCACAATACCGTATATTACGAAATATATTGTATATATATATACAATATATATATATATATATAGATTATATACATATATATATACACATATATATATATATATATGTATAATAATTATGGTATACAATGACCAGGAAACAAAATACATAGTGTCGGAAATGGGGAGGCTTGGGTTGCTTGTGAAATGTTACACTGCACATGTGAGCTGAACCTAAAAGACCATAGACTCCCACTACTAACAAAATGTTTCAACCCTACCACTGATAACGTTTCAACAAATATTAATGGCGAGTTGACTTCAAGTAGCCTATTGGACAATAAAGAGAATAAACTTTCTAGGTATAGCCATCTTACATTTTTGTAAGTTCATACTTCACAACATATATGACATATGTAGTTTAACTTACTTTTATATTTATTATTTATATTCTGAGGCATAGTGTTTATTACTGTGCATGTTTTATGCCAGAACAACAATAACAACTCATAAATGCATCAAATTTATTATGGCAAAATGGGACATATATATATATATAAGAAAGAAAAGACCCACAATTTTAATAGTAGTAATAGTTGGCCTGGCTTGACACCCAAAAGGATGCAGACCCAGGATTCTGGTCATATAGCCGCAGTCACATGATCAAGTAATTGACCCAGGATCATGTATATATATAACTTGCCCAAGGTTCTACACCGCAGCACAGGATTCGAACCTGGGTTCTCTCATTTAAGATTCCGAAGCTTTAGCCACTGCACCACTGCGCTAAATACTTTAAATTTAGAGTTGTTTGTATTTACAGTATGAGTGGAAATATTAAATCAAATCAGGTGAATATTAATTTTAATATTCAAACTTAACTTAAATATAACAATAAATTTCATGCATAAGTTTGATAGTCTCTAATAAATCTCAATTGTGTGTTCAAATGTTAATGAACATGTGCAAGACGATGTCAGAGTTTATTAAGAATAATCACAATCATGTTATCAGTCAACTTTATTTTGTTGAATTATCAGTGAATAATTGCCAAACTGTATTTAATTAATTATGGTCTATGAAAAAAATTATGTTGTGACTTTATTTCCTGCAACTTATTTTCATAGGCAAAACTGTGACTTTATTTCCATAACTTTTTCCTGTGACTTTATTTCCACCCACCTTTGCCACTTCTGCCTGGCGAAGACCAAGTGGACCCTGGTCGGATGGTAGAAAATTGATGTAGATGGTGTTCAAAAACATTACAAAGCTCTATCTTATGTTGTCACCTGACCAAGCATGGGGCAATTAATATGGAAAATGATATTTTCAAATTAAATTAAATTAACCTCACATATTTATCATGTCAATTAAATTAATCTCCCAAATTGTTCAGTTAAATTAACAAATAACTTTCATTCCATTAATAATTAATTTCAATTAAATTAACTTCAATAAAATAAATCATTATCTTCAACTCAGTTAACAATTAATTTGAATACAAAACAAAAAGCCACTAAAGGGGGCTAACTGGATCAAATGTCTAACAGAGCAAACCTGCTTAGTGCTAATCAAGATTTAACAAGATTTAACAAGATTGCCACCCAGAGAATTAACTCTAGGTGGTAGGTGGACAAGGAAGCCCTTTGGCTTATCGAGAGTCCGACCCTTTTATTTATGTGTATCCCACCCGTCTGAGGTATGTGTCGATTTTATTTTTAAACATTCACGCTACTAGCACCCACACAATCTGCAGGTAATCTGTTCCATTCATTTACAGTCCTTTGTGAAAATGAAAACTTTCTTATATCCAATCTACTCTGCTCCTTTGCCAATGTAAGTTCATGTCCTCTAGTCCTTCTATCTTTCTTAACTGAGAAAAAAATATTTCTATCAATATTTTCATAACCCTTCAATATTTTAAACACTTCTATCTGATCTCCTCTCAATCTTCTGGTCTCTAGTGTTGTTAAACCGCATTTTTTAGGCGTATTTCGTAACTAAGATCCCTCAGTTTTGGTATCATTTTAATTGCTCTCCTCTGCACTCTTTCTAGCATATCTATGTCCTTCCTGCGATATGGCCTCCACGCTTGAATACAATATTCTAAATGAGGCCTAACTATTGTTTTGTACAGCACTTTTTCCTTATACGTTATGTTTCGCCTAATTAATCCAAGGATTTGATTTCCCTTTGAAGCTGCAATTCCGCACTGCTCTGAAACCTTCATATCGGCACTAATGGTTAACGCTAAGTCCTTTTCTTTTACAGTAGTACTTAGTACAGTACCCCCCATTGTATATTCTACCTCTTCGTTCCCATGTCCTGTGTGGAGGCATTTACATTTCCCAAAATTGAACAGCATTTGCCACTTTTCAGACCATTTGATCAACCTGTCAAGGTCATCTTGTAAATGCTGTCTAACTCCATCACTTTTAATCCTTCTAAACACTTTTGTATCATCCGCAAATTTCAACACCTTGCTTGTTATTTCATCATCCAAATCGTTGATATATATTAAGAATAATATAGGTCCTAATACTGATCCCTGTGGTACCCCACTCAATACCGATTTCCAGTTTGAAGCCTCCCCATCAATTCCGGGGTTACAATTAATTGTCCTAAATAGTCTGAATCTGCCCCTTGAATTTAGCCTCTGGTACTGGCAGTGAACTAAAATCTTCCCTGGTAAACACTGAACTAAAATACTCATTCAGGTCTTCTGCCATTAAGAATCCCTCTGATATTATATTTCCAGCACTATCTTCTAGAGGACCGACCTTATCTCGAACTTTCTGTTTGCTTCGAATATACGCATAAAAACTCTTGCTGCCATATTTTATATTACTAGCTAATTGTTGTTCATAGCTTCTTTTTGTAGCTTGGTTAAGTGCTTTTTATAACTGTTGTAGTCTTCGTCATTTCCAGTACATCTATATGACTTCCACATCATTTGTTTATACTTAATTTTTCTAATGGCTTCTTTCGATAAGTGTTTCGTTTTGGACCGTTTTCCTTGTTTTTTGAAGGGTACAAATTGATCGACTATGCACTTAATTTCACTCTTTAATATATTCCAGCAACTTATTTATGAATAAGAATAATTACATTACTAGTACAAATATATATAAAATTTGAAAGCACATTTCGAAAATGTAAAATATTGTATTGCCAAATTGTGTTCACTTTACACTTTTATCTTTTGGGATTTTGTCATAAGGTATTAGATTTTGAAAACCTCCAGATTCCAAATACACTTTGTACTTGGATGGGTGCTACAAGCTAATGAAGCAAATATGTTGCTGGCAGTGGCAGAACTCTGGCAGAGTCCATAGCTACTGTTTGCTCAGAAAGGGGATTAAGCACCTGTCAGTGTCCATGGGTCAATAGGGGTAAGACCACATTTAAATTTTACATAGGCAGCCACTATAATGTTTCCTTCATTTCCTACAAAATTTGTCTTACGATTTTCTTGAAAATTTCACAGCATATTTAACCTGCATTGACACAAATGCTGAGGAAAACTCGTGAAATTCTCATTATCTCATTTTTCAGAAAAATCCACCCAAACCTGACACCCCTCAATTTTGTTCCAATCTGGTGACGGATTTAGAAATATTGGTGCATGCTGCAAAATAGCCACTGTGCGAATATGCGAGCGACTACTGTATATTTATTGCTACCTCTTGAAAGATCTAATGCAGTAGTACATTCAGTATTAACTGGACTAACATGTGCCATGTCAAAATGCTTGAAAAAAATTCACACATCACACCAAAACGGTATTTTCAAGGGTACTCTTTCGGTGGGTAATGGTGGACGAATCCTTAATGTGGTCGTACCCCAATAACCTTATTTCTTATTTAGCCATGCAGGCTGCAAGGTATCACTAATTTATTTGATTGTTTGTAACTAAACCCAGCTCAGAACATTCTCTTGCACATTACAACTGTAGCACCTGGTCACCAACTGAACATCACAGTTCACCCAGCTCAGTCATAAACTAACCATGGCTTTGAGTCTGTTCAATCAATTGCCTGGACCTAACTGATTGCTATCTTTCTTGTCAGTTGTGTCATTGACTGCTCCTAGTGTTTACTATGATCATCAAAGCTAATTACCAGTACATCTACTGACAGCAGGCCAGTGACAATTACCTCAAGAATGCATAAAATAATACCCAATAAAACAAAGGTAATTGAAAGTTAATTGAGATTTTAAAAATTTATTATATTAGATTAACTTCTTCCAGAAAAGTTAATTAAATTAATGTGTCTTGAGAAAGTTAATTAGTTAAATTAACTTACTTGAGTTAATTGAATTAACAAATTAACAACTGAAATTATCCCATGCCTGCAGCTGACCAAGGAGGATGTATGGGAGAGATGCAAATTGGTTCAACTATCACCATCTGGGTTTTAGTGGAAGGTCTATGCATGGAGCCCCCTATGCACATTGGCAAGCAATTGAAATGACATCTGATCTGTTTATGATATATATGCAGGGGCAAACCCAGGGAGGTTTCCCTTTGCCCGGAATCCCCCTAAGAAATCCCATACTATAAGGCTATGTACAGTGAATGATGACATGCAATACCCATTTGTAATCCCCAACATATAAATCCCGGGTATGAAGTTTTGTTGTTGCCAGCAAATCCCCCAAGAAATCACACACTATAAGGCAATGTACAGTGAAGGATGACATGTAGCTATACAGCAGTTCAGATGTCAACAAGCTATCAAATGCTTCCAAATCAGTTTTATAATATGTGCTAAATACACAGTAATTGAAAAGAAAGTATCAGGAAAAAAGTAATGAATAAAGTAACAGTTCTTGCTACGAAAAAAATAACAGTGAGGAAAATAATGGAAAGAAAGTAACTAACTTTGCCAAAATATTAATTTACAAATACAAAATAACACTAGGAAAACAACACATTTAATATAAATTGTCTGAATTTCAATTTCATAAAATTTTCACTCTTTCTCAGCACAAGTTTATCTACTTTTGCCAAGATTCACATATTTCAAAATTCCTTTCTTTCTAAATTTTTAACAATGTTCTGCTTTCATTTAGGGTTCACTGACATGTATTACCTGAATGTCATAGTTTGTATCAATCAATGCACACTGCGCTTATATGGGTCATTCCATGTCAAATCAACCAATGGTCAAATAGTTGGTGTCTCAGAATTTACTTAAATTATATCAAATGGTTAAGTGGCTATAGTTGAGCACATCTGCAAAAAAATACACGTAAATTGTTTCTGTAATTCCCTAGTATGGGAATATATGGTAAACACCCAAAACCACAGACATTATTGTTTACCTATTTTCAAGTGCCTGTGTATTGAGAAGTTTATAAGTCACACGTGTCTGAAATTTGCTGAATATGTAGACATAATTATACAAGTTGTCTAGGCAAAAGATATGAAAGGGAGAAGGATTACAAAAATGAGGAAAACATTTTGTTAATTCCGAAAGTGATTTCAGCAGGTTGTATTTAATTATTCCTTTTTTTATGATACAATGTCCAAATTGCTACCATCTATTGTCAGGGATATTAGCAATAATCTTTATGTTTTATAGGTATGTACTTGTATTCTACTCTTCTTCTTCGCTTTGCTCCCTTGCGAGTTGGGGTCCACGTCACTTGGTAGCTTCTTCTACTTTTCTTAACAGTTCTTTCCACCTCTCTCTCTCTCATCCGTAATGGCCGTCCATTCATGGCTGTTCACACCAGCCCTCCCCAGGTCTCATTTTATGCTGTCATTCCATCTCAGCCTTGGTCTTCCTCCTTCATCTGCCACCTTCTTCTACTTTCCATGCTCTTTTCACCAGTCTGTCTTCACCCATTCTATGTACATGTCCCGCCCATCTCATTCTGTTACCGGCTCCTTTCCTCTTTAGGTGTTTTTTTCATTCCAATCTCCTCTCTCAATTCCTTCATCTTCCTTCTATCCTCTCGCATTACTCTACATATTCTTCTGACCCACTTGTTTTCTGCTACATGTAGTTTCTCCTCCCATCTCTCTGTCAGTGTTCCCATCCCATATATACTGGCTGGTACAACGCAGGCTTCCAACACTTTTCCTTTCAGTTGTTTCTTCTGTTTTCTGTCCCACATAATGCCTTCTACCCTCTTCTATGCTACCGCTCCTGCTTGCACCCTCCTCTGTATTTATTGACTACTCCTTCCATCCTCACACACTGTAACTCCCAGGTATACAAAGCTATTCACTTGTTTAATGGTCTTTCCGTCAACAACTACATGCAGATCTACCTCCTGTTCACCTATCCACATTACTTCAGTCTTCTCCGATTCATTCAGAGGCTGTGTTTTCTGAAGGTGTCACTCCATTCTTGCAATGCTTTCTGTAGTTCCTCTTTGTTATCAGCCACCACTGCTAGGTCGTCTGCATACAGTATCTTCTTAAGTTCTTCCTGCTCCGATATCTTTCCACTGATCAGGTTCATCACCATAATGAAAAGCAGGGGACTCAAGGCACTTCCCTGTGAGTCCTACTTCCACTCCAAATTGTTCCAATGTTTCTCCTTCGACTTTCACTACTACTACTCCTTGTACATTTCCTCCACCATTCTGGCTTCTGCTTCTTCAACCTCCATCCATCTCATGATTGCAAATGCGAGTTATCTCGGCACCGTGTCAAATGCCTTTTCTATCAAATGCCTTTTCAACTCTACTATCATAATAATTCAACTTTAATTTTGTTTTGTATATTAAAAAAATTCCAACTTGAGATGACAATTTTTCAAACTTCCTAAACATTTGTTGATTTGTACCTTCCAAACACAAAATATTTTAACACAAAAGTAATGTAATTTTATAATCTATAAAAAATAATAGTAATAATATATATAATCTGGTACTTTTTGTCTGTTGTTCTTTTTCTTGTTAGTTTTTGTCTGAACATTACCTTTTACCTACTATTTTCTTTCTAACAACCAAATGAGCAATGTGTACACAATCTTTTTCTTCGTCGTTCACGTATAGACAGGAATG
>CM034532.1:37561112-37668232 GCA_020002185.1 Paraescarpia echinospica | reverse complement strand
GCCACACCAGCCGTCGACCCGGTAGTTGCCGACGCGCTTCTCGCGCCCGTTGAGCTGGTGACGTATGTGGGCCCCCGTCCGTCCCGCCTCCCACGTCAGCCACTCGACGGCCAGGCGGCCGTAGCGGTGTACGCGCTCCGGCCGAAAGGCGTTGTCCGCGCGCCGGCGCGTGTACCACCCCGTCGGCATCTCCTGCGTGATCGCTCATAGATAGAGGCCGTTTGCGTCGAAGCCCACAATAGAGCGACAGGGGCGCGCCGACTCGCCGTACTCCTCGCGCCGAAGGGCGGTCACGCCGGCCTCGTGATAGCGCGCGAAAATGATCGAGGGACCGCCGACGATCTGCGACTGTAGGAGCCGGTGCAGGTCCTTGTTCGACTCGTTGAAGAGCGTGAAGTGGAGCGACGACGGTAGATCGTTGAAGAGATACAGCAACGTCAGGCCCGGCACGCTGATGGCGTCCTTGAACATGTCGATGCGGCGCTGCCGATAGAAGGCGAACTGCTTGTCAACGGCCTCCAGGAACGGCACCACGTCCCTATTGTTATACCACACGAGGTAGTCCCGCAGCGTCGTCATCCCCTCGTCGCGCCATACCCGCGCGCAACCCTCGTATTCGGCGGCCGAGATGCCTTCGCGCTTCAGGCGGCTGTAGAAGGCCTCGCGCGGTGGCAGCCGGGTCTCGGCCAGTTTACGCGGGTCGTCGAGGTACTCGTAGGGGAAGTGCCCCTTCGTCGCCTCGCAGCCGTAGGCCTTCAGAAACCGGTCGTAGCTGACGCCGGGGGCCAGGTAGTTGGTGATGTCCAGGAACTTGAGCGTCGCCGTCACCAGGCACATGAAGTTGTTCTGACGCTTGATCGTGAACGCCGACGAGATGCTCTGCGCCGCGTCGGTCATGAACAGGGGCGTCAGATATTTCTTAACGACGTTCAAGTCGTACTTCCCCGAATTGAAGCCGAGGACGGGGAGGCGGCGCAGGTGCTGCCACAGACGGCCGCCGAGCACCGTGTACGGGCTCTTATCGAGCGCCGCCTCAGCCACCGTTGCGTGCGCCCGCCATTCGGCGTCGAGCGCGTCGATCGCCTCGAAGGTCGCGTCGAACGACGGCCGCAGAGCCGCGCACGCCGCCTCGCTCATGGCCTCCAGGGCGTCGATCAGGCGCTTCGCGAGGTCGCCCGAATCGCCGGACGTCACGAAGCAGCGCGCCGACTCGTGTCCGGGGACGTTCGAGGCGACGCTCACGCTGAGTAGCTCGTGTCGCGCTATCCACCGGCATTTGGCGCTCTCCGCCGGCAGATCGTGATCGTCGAAGTAGCACTCAAAATCGTACGTCGCCCTGTACGGATAGTAGCGCAGGCGTTCGTCCACGTAGACGCCCTCGTCCTCCAGCTGCTGAAACACGGACGGCGTCGGATGGTAGACGCCGCCGGGAAAGACGTGATGAACGCCGCCCTCGCACGTCGCCTCGTGGCGCCGCAGCCGACAGGCGGTGCTCCACAGCGCATCGCCGCACTTGCCGCTTCGATACGAACGGCAGAACAGCGACACGTCGGTTATGAAGGAATAGTGCGTTTCGAACAGATTGACGCTCATGGTGGTCGGGCGGCGATGGAGGGAGCGGCGGACCACTTCGGCGGTGGCGTCCTCCGCCGACAGCCGATACACGGTCACATTCGTTTCGAAGGCCGCCTCCACCCGGTCGAGTTCGTTCAGCGGGACGCCGGCGAACGCGCAGTACGGTTGGTCGCCGTAGTCGGCGTAGAGCCTTAAGGCGGCGGCCGTCAAATCGTCAGCGCGAAAGTCGGCGCCCCGATGCAGCGCCAGACAGCGGAAGAGGCACAAGTTGTCGGCATACGGACGCCCACAGCGATCGTTCACTAGGCTGACGAGCCCCGCGTTGTGGCGCAGATAGGCGGGGAGGGACCGCTGACGGGCGCACCCGATAGGATGGTGGATGATGGCGTTGAGGAAATACGTAACGTTCGTTACCAACTCGGCGATCCACCCCGAGTCGGGGCGCTGCGCAATCACGTACTGCAGAACGTCGGGCTGTCGGGTGGCCTCGAGGAAGCGTTCGAATGACGCGGCGTCGGAAACGAGGACGGGCGACTCGAGATAGCGGCCGCAACAGTTACACGAAGAATGGTAGTAACGTAGTCGGCCCGTCTCCCTGTGCCGCAGAATAAACCCGTACGATAAGTTTATTTTAAAGGCCCGAGTCTGCGCCTCGAACATCAGTCGTAGTTGGGCGTCGTGCGCGCTCGTAACCCCGTGGCCGGACAAATGGAAATTATACCTAGATTGAACGGGTCCGCGCGCCACAGACGTACGGATGCTCGCCCAGTAGTCACGCACGACGCTCTGTAGGTCGTTTTCGTTTGGGGGCACCTCAGCGGCGTCTCCGCACATTCGCAGATGCCGCAACATATTGGGGCGCTGCGCAAACGATTGATTGCATTTCGGGCATACTACGTGTTCATCGCTGCCGCATGTTTTTAGATGCCGCGACAAATGAAAAAGACGGACGAACGATCGATCGCATTTCGGACACACGTGCATCGTCGGTCTAGGCGGCACTCTATTAACTACGACGGGGCGCGTCGACGCCCTTTATAAGGCCGCCCTAAACCCCGCTAGGGAGCTTTTCTAAACGGCGGCGGTGTTCTCTGCCCTGTTATCCGTCAGGGGGCGACACCGACAGGTGGCATCGCCGAGGGATACGTTTGGCAGTGGCGCCCAGCGGCCAAAGTTTTTGTTCACGTTTTGCGTCAGGTGGCGACACCGACAGGTGGGCAGCGTCGTTTGGCAGGCCGCCTCTGTCAGTGGCGCCCGGCGGCCAAGTTTTTGTTTACGTTTTGTAGTAGAAATTTCGCCTGTCGCCCGAATACGACGGCAAAGTGTTTGTAGTAGAAATTTCGGCTGTCAGCTGCTGCCCCGCGGCAAATTTGTAGTAGACATTTTGTAGTTTTCGCCTAAGTTTTTATTTACGTTTTGTAGTAGCAATTTCGCCCGTCAGGGGCGCCCGAATACGACGGCAAAGTTTTTGTAGTAGAAATTTCGGCTGTCAGCTGCTGCCCCGCGGCAAAGTTTTTGTAGTAGAAAATTTCGGCTGTCAGCTGCTGTTCGCCCGGCTGCCGCGGCAAAGTTTTTTTTGTTTACGCTTTGTAGTAGAAATTTCGGCTGTCAGCGGCTCCCGGAGTGTTTTGTGTGCGGCAGCCGCCGTTGGACCGGCATTGAATGTTAGCGACGTGCGTTTTTTTTTGGATGGCAACAACAGAAGGCGGGAATTGATTTTCATACGTTTTATTAAGCAGTCTCGTATTACATCACCACCACAGTAAGGCTTTATGCCACAGCAGAGTAAATAATAATAATAAGGCTCTAACAACGGCCTATAGCAAAATGTTCATCGCTACTAAATGTTCGGCGGGGCGCTTATGCCACAGCGGCGTAAATACTAATAATAATAACGGTTTAGGGGCGCCACAGCGGACTATAGGCCGCTGGTAATACTGCACAGCGACCATTCAATTTCCTGCTAATGTTCATCAGCGGCGTACCTACTAATAAGGCTTTATGCCATAGCGAAATGCAATGTTCTAAATGTTCATAGCGTTCAGACCCTTTTCAACAGGTAATACTGTAAACAGTAAAGAGGCTTTATGCCACAGCAGAGTAAATAATAATAATAATAATAATAAGGCTCTAACAGCGGCCTATAGCAAAATGTTCATCGCTACTAAGTGTTCGGCGGGGCGCTTATGCCACAGCGGACTATAGGCCGCTGGTAATACTGCACAGCGACCATTCAATTTCCTGCTAATGTTCATCAGCGGCGTACCTACTAATAAGGCTTTATGCCATAGCGAAATGCAATGTTCTAAATGTTCATAGCTTTCAGACGTCGAGGCATGCCCTTTTCATCAGGTAATACTGCACGGCGACCTCCAACAGAGCACGGTCGAACGGCACCGTCCAATCCGTCCCCATGAGCCAGTCGGCTACCTGGCGCATGAGCGCGCCCTCCGAGGCGCGATCGCCACGCACGCAACGATCCTCCAGTACCGAGAGTATACGAATAGCGGGAAGCAACAACGTCTGCTGTAGAAAGCTGTCGAGCGACGCTGAAAAAAAGCACACATTCAGGGCCGCCACGTTTTCGTACAGTATGTTGTACCGCCGGCTCGGCTTCCTCCCCCTGTAGCCGCACATGTGCACGAAGGGGCACCCCTCCTCAGGGGGGCACTCACCACATTCTTGGCGCGCTGTGTCCATCACGCGCTCGCCGATTAGCTCAGCAAACGTGGACATCATGCATCGCTGACGACCGGCGTACGAATGCAGAACGCTCCACTCCGAGTCGGCCTGAAGTGTGCCCACGACCACAGGGCGGTTGTTACGGGCCCACGGAATGAAGTCTTCCGACGAAACCGACAGCACGGCCAGAGGCAGTGGTGACGATAGCACGGTCGCGGCGGCGTCCGCTGTCGCCGCCGGGGCTATTGGCACAGCTGCTGCTGCCTCGTCTGGGCCCACTACCACCACCACCGGGGTTAATGCAACGTACGTGGGCGTCCCGGCGTCGCTCACCAGGTCGTGCGGTGGCATGGGCTGCGTGCCGTCCGCCGCAGGCCAGCAGTACGATAGCGCTTCTTCTTCTCTCCCCAGCGGCGGAGGGTCGTCGGCAAGGCGTGGCGTCGTTTCCTTCTTAGCGCACTTCTCGGCAGGGGGTGCGCACTCGTCAGCAGCGTCGATAAGGCCGCGCAACGCAGCAGCAATTACAGCATCCTACAGAAGAATAACCAAAGCAGCAATTAGGTCTACAGAACACTAGCCAAACGTTAGTCATTCAAACGGTCTCGCTCCCCTTCTTCGTCACGACCCGCGCCTCACGGACCGTATACGTGTCCAGTATGCCACCCCACACGACCTTGTGCACGGTCAACTCCAAGACGGTGCCAACCAGGCTCGCCACAAAGCTACTGCGCAACTGGTCGGGCAACAGGGCTGACACATGGTCGGCATTGTAATCGCCTATCGCCGAAATAGCTTCGTCGAACAGGGTGACCCAAATGCTGGCCTCCGTGTCGGCGTCCTTTTCGTCTTCCACCAAAACGCGCACCGAAAAATACGTCTTCGCCGTTGCCTGTATGCCGTGTACAGCGCACACCCGGCCACCACTTTCTAGGCCTCTCACTTTGCGCTTGCAAATGCCACAGCCCATGTACGTGCATTTGCTTTTCCAAGCCACGCCAACGATTGTTAAGGGGGTAACAATCTTATACGTCCCATCGCACGCCAGCACGAACTCTTTCAACGACACTTCGGACGACGCACTCACCACGGCCTCGAAAATAGGCGCCCCGTCGGCCGTCGGAAGCGCCTTCGCGCTGGCCTCCGACGCCGGCTTCGCTTTGCCACCAGACGCCCCCGTTGGCGCCTCCCTCAGCTTGCCGCCTCTCTTTGGCGGCGCCTCTCCGTGCGCGACAGGCGGGGACATGATCAACAACGCTCTGCAACACACAAAACGGCAACGGTAGCAACACGACAGCGACAATATTTAGACGTTCTCCACCCGGTTCCTATATAAGAGCTTTGCACGCGGCCCGCACGCGGCCCCCGTGCGCAAACGCACGCGAGCCGCAAAGCAGCCGATTCTTACAAGGTTACTAAAACTGAAAAAAATCTCTCGGTCAGTCTAGTGCACTAACAGAACGCCACTTTTATTTCCTAATATAAAGTTACCATAAGATTCTCTAGCCCCCACTGACTATTATAGACCGCTTAGTTTGCTCACATTTCACATTTAACGGTCGTTTTAAAGACAGTATATAAAGTTTATATAAACAGTGACGTCAGCTCCTTATGTAAGGCTATGGCGTACGTGTCTAGGTGCCGCGCGCAAAACAGCGGCTCAACAACTGCGCAATTCATTTCTCACTATGGAGCCGACCGAACAAGTTGGTAATTATGCGGCCAATTCTCATCAGGCGCAAAACAGGTACGTTTTGCTAACTCACCTAACACTGACTTTCCTCACTCACTTTCTTTTATAACGTTCACTACCTATTTCTTTTATAACGTTCACTATTTTTACAGCGATCCGCCTCCCCAAAACGCCGGAATCGGTACGCCCCAAGTCGACGTGAATACGCCTCCCCAAGTCGACGTGATTGCGCCTCCCCAAGCCGCTGGAGATAGTGCTAATCCACCGCCTGCCTCTATGCGTCTACCCCCACCACAAAGCCGCCCCGGCACAAGGTACGTTTAACGATAATAGCGCTTTTTTAATTTACCTTTATTTGCAGACGCCTACTTTCGATAAAGCCTATAGCTGCTTTTCCGTTCGCCCCGCTATTTACAAACGCCCCGCTACCGACTTAATGTTTTTTTACAGGCCCTAACCTAAACAGAGACGCGCCGTTACTTTAATACTTTTTTCATACTTGCAGACGAAACATCGCCGGCTTCGATACCCTACATATAGGGCGCGGGCAAACCCTTGCGAGGCCCTCGCACCGAAACGGCTTCATTCATAGATCTAGAATAAATTTAACCCCAGGCGATCTGATTATGATAGATAGGAGGCCGCGCGCCGATCGACCTGGGGGCACATTGTACCTTGGACGTCGCCGACCACATCACACCCCTTAACACTGTTTCCTTCTCCACAGATGAACCCCCGCGCGCCAGTAGTCACCACCCCGACGCTAATTGACCTTTTCCTCCTTCCCCCAGCCGACACATCTACGTGATCGACCCTAGTCTGGCACATGGACGCTACAATATCGGGCGGGGAATGACAGTGCACTACATAGGACCTGCGCCCCACGCAATCACATTCACCTCGCCACGACGCCGCCACCACCAGCCCCTCTTAGCCGTTGAGCCGCGCCGACGAGAAAAAGAACAAGAAGAAGAAGAAGAAGAATACGAAGAGCCGGCAGAAAATTTCGATGACGACTACAGTGGGTTCACCGATTTAGAATTTCTAGATGCCGACAACCCCCTACCAGAGGCGGCGGCGGTAGAGACTTTCACACAGCCATTCTCCTTTGCCGATATATTCCCACGCCCCCAAATTCTCCCCCCCTCATTTGCCCCACCCGTCCCAGCGCATCTTTCCGTTCATTTAGGCTTTCCGCCACAACCCTCCGACCGGAACGGCTTTGGCCCACCCCCATGACCCCTTTCCGTCGTCATCTGTAACCAATAAAATTTATTTCTCACCGTTTATTGTTTCTGTGTTTCCTTTCGCCTTCCAACGCACACACGAATATAGTTCCACCTACACATTTAGCCCACTCCACCAGCCTTCCAAAATCACACACGAATAATTCCGCCTATATTGCAACACCAAAGCCACAAGCTTAATAATACACGCGCACAGGCCAATATGACAGCGCCGACCTCCAGCCGCATCAGATGCCACCAACTGTGTTTCCACCAGTATTCCAACTCACACACGAAACAATCCAGCGAACGCCAAATCCACAAGCTTAATACGCGCGCACACAGGCCAATCTGACAGCTCCGACCGCCAACTGCAATAACACACGATTAATTCCACCTATATTGCACCACCAAACACCAGCGGCCGCCAAAGCCACAGGCTTAATACACGCGCACAGGCCCATATGACAGCGCCAGCCTCCAGCCGCCATAACGATATTGCACGCACATCAGAGGTCCCCAACTGTATTCCAACTCACACACGAAACAATCCAGCGACCGCCAAAGCCACACACAGGCCAATCTGACAGCTCCGACCGCCCACTGCTATAACGATATTGCACCGCAATTGCACGCGTATCCATCAGCTGTGCCGCAGCCAGCGCTGACAGGCAATATCCACATCGGCGCCACAACCTTATTACAAGCGCGTCTATGCGGCCCCGAAAAACATTTATCCGGCCTCCCGTCAAACAATGCACATAAAAATCCTACAGCCTGACATTCGACACCACCATTTGCCAGTGAGTCGTGAAAACCAGGCCACGCAATTGCCCTCCTGATCTCCAGCGCGCCAGGCGTAATCTAAACCGCTCGGCCCCACCTCCACCACCGCACCGGTCTAGAAGCTTCTAGAAGGTTCTAGAACCTTCTAGAACCTTCCCGCGCGTCACGATATACCCCGCTGATCCCCAGGGACGTCACTTCACTCTAAAACTTTCCCATCTCCCGTGCACCTAATTAATACTAATAGGTCGCTATTTACTATTTTTAGTCATTGGCTAGTGCTACCCTCTAGTGAATGCGCTACTCATTTGTTACTAATTAGTACTTAATTAATTAATTAATTAGTACCTGATTAGCCACTAGAGGTCGATAATCACCCTATCTATTTCCTCATTATTCAGTAGATGGCGACACCCTCTTTCTCATGACCCCCATCAATCACTTTGACGTTTACTATAATCATACTGCTAAAAAACGTAGGAATTCTACTTATAAAAAATGAAAAAGCCTTTGATCTAAGGTCACTTCCGTGGATGGCGAAACCCTAATCACTACTGACGGAGGTGAAATATGCCGAGTTTTACTGTCGAAAGAGTGAAATTTGCTGAGTTATACTGTCAAAAGAGTTAAATTTGCCGAGTTCTACTGTCGAAAGAGTGAAATTTGTGTAAGTTTGGTTCAGGGAAGTCGTTGGTCTAAGCTTGTTTCGTGTAACTCGTTGATCTAAGTTTGGTTCATGAAAGTTGTTGGTCTTAGATTGGTTAAAATTGGTCCAAGGTACTGTTCCTGTGTCTTACATATCGTACACGAATCTGTTTTACGCAAATCGATTACCCTAATATTGACAATACGGATAGTCTTTTTAGTCGAAAAGTATAATACTATTAATAAGGTTCCCAACGTATGCTTTGCATTATAGTACAAAAAAAGACACAAGATAAGGTTTAAACATTTTATTCGTGTAGAACACAAACCTATTTACGGGTCAATTCCATAACTGCAAGAACCAGAGACTATACATTGATACAGAGTCTTGCAACCAACTCTTGATACTACACATGAGGTATTGTCGTCTTGAGAGTTCAGACTTGCACACCTTGCTCATGGAGCTAATTTTGATGTAAGCCTAATCCTAATTCTAACGCTGACCGAAAACCTAATCCCAACCCTAACGCTAACTCTAAAATTGTGACAGTGGTCGCGTGAGTAGAAGTTGTGACATCGTCAGGAGCGGTCGTTGTCACATCGGCCGTCTCGGTGGAAGTTGTCACATCGGCCGTGTCAGCGGTAGTTGTCACATCGGCCGTGTCGGCGGAAGTTGTCATATCGGCCGTGTTGGTGGAAGTTGTCACATCGGCCGTGTCGGCGGAAGTTGTCACATCGGCAGGGATGGCAGCAGAGGGAGGCTGAAACAGGTTACGGAGTCTAGTGCACCACCTCTACGCGAGTGACGTTTTAGTTTGTGTAAGTATTTCGTCGAGTTTTCTTTATGGTGAGAGACATGAGTTCCCGTCAGTGAGTTCAGTTTGTAAGTCTGCATCGTTTCGTCCATAACAGGTCGAATAAATTCAGCCACATACATCGACCCGTCGCTGTCTCGACAAAGCACATGCGCACCACGAAATGCATATAACCGTGTCTTTCGCATTGCGAATGTCCCCTATCGTCGACAATCATATGCTTCTTGCAGTATCTGCACCTGATGTAGAAAGGAGTATGCTGGCGTACTTTGTCGATAAGGAGACCTCTGATCTTGATAATGGCATCAGCGCTTACCGTTGCTTCTAGAGTTGCCACGACCTCTGGTTCCGACGGCACGGAAGGACGGTTAATCACCGGCATGATGGATCGGCTCGTCTGCTCCATCGCGAATGCGGTAATAGGGTGTCTTCAACATCATGTTAGCCGTGGTGTCGTCGTGATACGAATGACGGTCCGACTGGCAGAGCGCCGCGCTTACACAGGAATATGAAAAATCACGTGATAACAACACGATTGACCAATCGGGACAGAACCTGTCAGCACCTACGTCATTATCTCAGATTTTTATTTTATGTATTTTATAGTTTTAAATGTATCCGTCAGGGGGCGCTATTTGTAATTACCCCTCAAAGTAGCTCTCAAACTATATCTCAAAGTAATTAGCTCTCAAAATATATATCAAACTTTGGCCCAGAACGTTGGCATATTCATTTAGTTAATCAAAAATTCCGCCGGGGCGCTATTTAGTTCGTGACATCCGCCAGGGGCGCCACCTGATCTTGACCTATACATGACGTCACTTGCACCGCGCCAGTGTCCAATGCACACCACGCGATATACTACTTACATATACTCATAACAAATTTAATTTAGCTGATAAAAGTAGTAATTACTATGATGTTAACAATATATTTCCTGACAAATTTGGTCATAATAATTTTCAGTACAAAGTACTCCATTGAATATACAAGGACTCTCTTTAAAAATGTTATCAACTTAAAACGTTATTTTCAGAACTATCTGATACACATGTTGAAATTGATTTTATTATGTAAAACGTTTCTAAATGATGATAATGTGCATATTTTTAAACTGCCTAATTATGACTTTACAGTAAGGTTAAATGTAAAGGTGGTGTCGCGATGTAAGTACGTGATAATATCCAGTACAATCATCGTGAAGACCTTGGTATTTTCATAAGTGAATTTGAATCTACATTTGTTGAATCTAGTAGTACCACTCCATATGTCACATCGTCTATTCAACGATATGAGTCAATATTACATATAACATATATGTACGGCATACAACCCCATTTGTTCACTCTGGCATATTGTACAGTGATATATCCGATCATTTACCTATAGTGTGTTCAATTGGCACGCAGAAGCCTTCAATAAAATAAAATGAGCTGTTAATATTCAAACATAGACCTTTATCGAACATGTCCATTTGACACATAACACCTGCTCCCCTTCAAATTAATTGAACGTATCTACATCAATTAGACATAAATAATGAACTAAGAAAATTTACTGAACACCTGAATAATGTCATTGTGTCTTTCGCAACAGAAAAATATGTCAAAATTAAATCTAAATATGTAATTCGGAATGACGAAAGGTCTAATAATATCAACATCAAATAAACTGTTTCGAATATATATCGGCAAACCAAAGATCGGCCTATATCCGTTATGTTAAATATAGAAATATGTATAATAAATTAAACTATGCCAATCAGTTAAACACATTCAAGAATGACTCTAAACGCCGATGAAAATGAGATCAAGCAAATTATATTGTCTCTTCAACCTAAGAAAAGTTTTGGTTATGACAATCCGAGTCCGCTTATTCTAAAACTATTCGGTGAGCAAATAGCTCTACCAATAACTATTTAAAGTCAATAGTTGAGAGAATAGTACCAGATGAATTGAAAATAGCTAAAATTATACCTGTCTACAAGTCAAATAATAAAGATGAAATTTCAAATTATAGACCCATATCTTTGTTACCGTCAATTTCTAAAATACTGGGGAAAATTGTACATAGGACTTATGATTTTATTTAAAAAATACTGAACAAAAACCAAAATGGTTTTCGTGAAAAACATTCAACAGAACATGCTATAACCGCACTTAATAGTAATGTCATAAAAGCTAAAAGACTCGGGCCTTAGTGTTTTCCTGGATCTGAGTAAAACGTTTGATACAACTGATCACTAAATTGTATTACATACACTTGAATATTATGGAATAAGGTGTACTCCATTCAAATGGTTTAAGAGTTATCTCTCAAACCAGAAACAATATATTAAATTCAATAATAGTGATTCGCTTCAGCAATATATCACATACAGTGTCCCGCAAGGGTCTATCCTCGGTCTGCTCCTGTTTATCTTATATAGTACATAAATGACCTCCCTTTTTGTGTAAAACGTGCAAAACTATATTTTTTGCTGATGACACTACTTTATACAAGATTGGAAAACAATTAAATAATATGTATGAATAACAAACTTAAATTTTTTTTGAAATTGAAGTTAGAAAATGTATGTATAATTATGTTGACGGGAAGCCTGCCACATGCCTTATACCTCTTTATGTGCCTAAATTTAATATATATATGAGCAGTCATGAAAAATGGGACATTTTCTAAATTTCTGAGGTTTGCTGTTGTTATTAAAATGACTATCCCATTTTTGGTTTTTGTTCAGGATAAAGCATGATCTCATCTGTCAGGAAAGACAACTTTAGCCTTACCTCTGCCATAGCTATTTGAAGACCTAAAAATGGGGGTATTTTTGCATAAAAAGTAAAAACTACTCTGGAGGCCTGCTTTTATTTTTTATACTGAATATATACACCAAGGTACATTTGGGTGAAAAAATGAACTATCTACTCCCACCCACTGCTGAATTACTGAGGAGAGAACATGGCTTTGTTTTTCAAGAGATGGCAATTTTGGGCGGTGACTTTATCACGTTCTGTCTAAAAAAAGATAAGTTGCTAAATGAACATATAAAAAAATGTCTGCCTCACAAACCATCCTCAAATGATTTTCAAAAAAATTATTTGAACAAACAATAATTCATGAAAAAAATTGTGAAAAACTAAACAAATGTGTCCCCTTATGTCAAAGCTGTCACACCTTATTTTCTTATGAAACTAAGAGGGAGAAAAATAAAAAAATGCCATACACAACTTGAACCATTGGCAATTCACAGATACAAAACCATTAATTAGTGAGTTGCTGTTACCGAGCAGCAAAGCAATAATCAATTCCGTCCCTCAAAATGTAAGCAGTAAGTATCAGAATGATTAATTTACCGAATTAAATTATTGCTATTTGGAGTTATATGATAAATTGTATTTGTCCAGATGTTTTAGTGTAAATATAGTGTAATGTAGACTAATAGGTACTAGGCCAGGACACTTTCAAATTGTGGCAGTTTAGATGCTTTATGAGCACGAATGGCACCTGTGAGTAAACAAATCTGTTATAAACCATCATTTTCTTGGTTGAAAATAAACTAAAACAAAGTTTAAAATAAAGTAAAACTACACAAGCCATGTAATATTACACATTATTAATTAGGTACTCACAAACAGATGCCTACTTTAAGAAAAATTCCACCACTGTATTGTCCCAAAAATAAACATTATGCCAACATTTGGCTGGCAATCTACTCATAGTTGGCTGGAGTATACAGCTGTTCTGTTAAAAACTTATTTTATCATCCAGATGGCACCACCTGTTATGCAAATTACCAATGTAACACAAAAGACAAACTCCAAATATTAAGTTTAGATCTTCAGCTTAGCTGTTCACCATTTTCTCAACACATGTCGATTCAGAAGGGTGTGCAGGTATTGTATCTGAATATCAAGTAAATTCATACAAATGAAAGAAAACTGGTTTTTGCCTGACATTTTTGTGTGGAAAAGCATGAACAGAATATTAGCTCCCTCAACAAGCTAAATGAAGTGTATGTGCATGTATGTTGTATTATAAGTTCTAAATGAACACGTTTTGGACTATGTTTGAGGGTTCATGACACTATCCCTTATTAGTTATTTGGTTCAAAGGAGAAGTGCCATCAGGTCCATTTAGATAATGTTAGTTTGTTATCAAACAATACAAGGTTGAAGACCTGATGTTATATTTTTGGCTTGCCTAAAACTTAAGCAAAATGGTTAGTTATTAGAAGTTTTCAAATCAATAATTAGGATTTCACATTATGTTGAGGTGATGATATTAGGAAGTGAATATCACTGTTATAAAACAATCATCAGGTCTTTTCTAAGAGAAGACCTGATGTTATATTTTTGACTTGCCCAAAACTTAAGCAAAATGGTTAGTGATTAGAAATTTTCAAATCAATAATTAGAATTTCACATTATGGTTGAGGCGATGATATTAGGAATTACTTTATTTTACAAAAAAAATGGATAATCCTGATTCCGCAGAAGTAAAAAAGCTGAAAGCAAGAGAGCACCAAAGGAAACGAAGAGAGAAGTTAAAAGAGAATTCAGAAAAACTTGAGGTAAATCAACAGAAGGATGCTGCACAACATCGAAAGAAAAGGGATGCGAAGCGGCTAAATATGACAGACAGGGACAAGAGGAAACAGAAGAGTTGAGAGACTGAAGCAGCAACAGTATAGAAAGATGAAAGGGTGGGAAGGACAATCAGATCAAGAAGAGCAAAAAAACATGTGAAACTGATGACGCCAGCTGAAAGAAGAGAATATGCGAAGCAGAAGAAGGCTTACAGTAGAAAACAACTGATGGGTCAAAAAACGTAGACTGAAGGAAAAAGATTGTGATAGGAAAAATGATAGTTAAGCGAAGCCTGGCAGAAGAAGATACTGCTGATTGTGAAAGGTGATCGGAAAGTGTCAGAAGACGCATGTGAAGAAAAGGAAGGTCTCCATGTAATGAATACCAACAGCAAGCGGCAAAGATATTACTACCGTAGAAAATTACTGGAAAGGATGCCACAGAACAGAGCTGACAGAGCAGAAGCACTACAGTCTACAATCAGTTCTGCTACACCTACCTCCAGAAAAGCAAACAAAAAACATGGGATTATAGTTAAAAGAAGTGCCCAAAGCAAACATAGTTTAATGCCAGAATGTAAAGAGCTGGTCATAGACAGGGATGTTGGCAAAAACATATCAGAAAATTATGCCCTCAGGATTAAAAGAAAGTACAAGTGCATTACAAAGATAATAATAACAAAATAAGTAGAACTATTTCATCAACTGATGCGATAATTAGAACCTATGTTTTAAATAGAGCAAATCAGCTATCAAATGAATAAAATTATATCGTAACCAAGGTCACTTTGTTTTAATTCAATTGTTATTTTTCCAGTTCTCTACAAATGAGGTGACCGTTTTCTGGTGGCCAAGAAAGGATGACACTGAAGATGTCCACCCATTCACTATTTTCTTTGGCCCGCTAGATCTCATCAGAGTAGATCCCTTTATAGTATCAGCTCTTAAGATGGTCAAATCAGAAAATTAGATCTTGTAGAATCTCCACATGCATGACTGTTTTGTGATTCCTTTTATTTGCCTTGTCGTTTATGTCGCATTTGTCACAAGTAATGTGGCGTCTGTTACACAGGGGTATTTATCCTATAAAATTGAATCTATGGAAATCAGTGCCCCATGAGAGGTATGCTGAGTTAGTTGTGAGGTGTGGGACATAACTAGAGTTAATAATTTTTTTTGTGGGGAAAAATAAATTTGGGTGGAACTTTTCCCCAACTGGATTTTGAAAAAGGGACATAATTTTGCAATGTTGGCACTATCATTCAACTATTTTGATAGAAAACCTAATACTTTAATTTTTTCTGGTCAGTACCATCACAATACACCTCTACAAGCAAAAAAAGAATTGTAACTGTAGAATTTTTTGCTGAACACATTTATAAGTGTGATAGACGCGACATAAAAATGTGAATGGTCTATTTCATCATCCTATATAATAAACACCAGGCAATAATTTATCTTCTACTTATCACATGGTCTGATCCAACATGTCAAGGAACCCACGCACAGACAGGGAAATGCCAACAATATTTTAGATCTTGTCTTCACCAATAGACCTGGGTTAATAAAGAAGATAAATGTAGTAGACGGAATAGCAGACCATAGCACAGTCATTATTGATGTAAACATTTCGCCCAAACGCAAACATCGTCCAAAACGTAAAGTCTTCATTAGAAATAAAGCCGACAATATTAACATCCAGAAATCTCTTGAAAACTTTACACATGAATACTTCTCTCAAAACCAAAACATGACTGTCAATGACAAGTGGAATCTTGTTTCCACGAAAATCATCAACATTATGAACCAATATGTACCGCACCGACTTACTACTTCAAGACACAATCTTCCCTGGTTCAATAAAGATTTAAAGAAAATGTGCAAAATAAAGAAACAGCTATATAACAAAGCAAAAAGAACTAGAAATCCAGAAGACTGGAAAGAATTCTGTGACATCAGGAGAAACATGCATAAACACCTTCGTTCTGCTAGACTATCCTACATAAGTCAATTCCTGACAACAACAATAACAGAGAAACCTAAATCATTTTGGAGCTTCATTTCTAAACTTAGACAGGATAACCAGGGTATTGGGGACCTTAACATTGCTGGTAACATCATTAGCGACGACAAACATAAAGCAGAAGCCTTAAACAATCAGTTCCAAAGTGTCTTCACACACGAAGGAAATTCCACCCTACCAGATATGGCCAGAAGTCCACATGGAGAAATCCCCAAACTAACAATTACACTTAAAGGAGTACTTGATCAACTTTCCAAAATTAACATTTCTAAATCGCAAGGACCAGATGGCATTCCACCATGGTTCTTAAACAGATATGCCTCTCATCTAGCACCAGTAATACATGACATTTTCCAATCATCTGTTGACTCTGGACAAGTCCCCAATACCTGGAAAGAAGCCAATGTAACAGCAATTTTTAAGAAAGGAAGTAGAGCAGAAACATCTAACTACAGACCAATATCCTTAACACCTGTGGTTTCTAAACTTCTTGAACACATCATACATAGTCACATTATGAAACATCTTGAACAGCACCACATTCTAACTGACCACCAACATGGCTTCCGTGCCAAAAGATCAACTGAAACACAATTAATTCAAACAATCCATGACATAAGCAAATCACTTGATGAGAAGAAATCTGTAGACATGGCCATCCTTGACTTCACCAAAGCATTCGATAAAGTTCCACATAAAAGATTAATCCACAAACTCAAACACTATGGCATCACAGGCCCAATATCATCATGGATAAATAGCTTCCTTACAGGAAGAACTCAACAGGTCGTTATAAATGGATCTAAGTCAACATCAACTCAAGTCATTTCTGGGGTACCACAGGGCACAGTACTGGGGCCCCTACTTTTCCTACTTTACATAAATGACCTGCCAGACAATCTTTCCTCAACTGTTCGCCTTTTTGCAGACGACTGCCTGTTATATTCACCGATTAAAACTGACCAAGACACATCTGTCCTCCAAAACGATCTGCTCAAACTTGAGAAATGGCAACACACGTGGCTTATGAAATTCAACCCCACTAAATGTTATACAATGACAATAGCCTCAAGAAAACCGACACCAAATCTCTACACATTCTGCGGACAACAACTTAAATCTGTTGAATCACACTGTTATCTTGGCATACATATATCAAATACATTAAATTGGACAATACAAAGCAACTCGGTCACAAAAAAAGCACAACAGACATTGGGAATGATTAGAAGAAATTTAAATAAATGCCCAACCCAAATCAAGTCCATAGCCTACACAACCCTTGTCCGCCCCATACTTGAATATGCGTCAGCATCATGGGATCCACATTGCCTAAGAAATATCAAACTCATAGAAAGAACCCAGAGACAAGCCGCCAGATTTTGTAAGAACAACTATTCTAGAGAGCCTGGAACGGTAACACAACTCCTTAAAGATCTCCAGTGGGACACCCTCCAATCACGAAGAAAAACCCAAAGACTTAGCATATTATATAAAATGGAACATAACCTCATAGATATCCCACTAGATCAATACACCAAACGCAACACCAGATGCTCACGTAAACATAATAAACAGTTAGTACAAATCAGGCACTCGACAAACATATTTGGAAACAGCTTTTTCCCAGTCACAATAAAAGAGTGGAATTCTCTACCTCCAAGCATTGTATCAAGTACGTCACTGAATTCATTCCAGATTAGCCTAGCCCAACATGTAAAAAATTAATCCATAAGAGCCACCATGCGCACTGGCGTGATGTGTCCATAGGACATTTTGCCAGTCAAAATACAGATACAGATACCTTGGTACACTTTCATCCCTATACTACAACACTATATGGGAAAAAAAATATTTGGGGAAAGAAAAGTTTTCACTTCCAGTGTTTACCAGTGTTCCACTTTTCGTGACTTCGCTCGTATATATCTGGCATGCTATCACGACTAACCGAGAGGTAGCCACTCACATTGGAAATCAAATTTCAACTGATTGGGATGCATTAGAAAGAACTGAGGCCAACTTTTACAAAGACTTTGTTGTCTTGATATATGTAATAAAGCAAGCTCGACTGTCTTACCACCTAGACAGTATTCCTATTGAAGTGTGGCAACTTCCCAAGATAAGGAAACACCTAAAGAAGTTCTGCAATAAAACGTATCTAGGCAATACAACACCAGAATGGGGGATCGTGGGCGGTGTATACACACACACATATATATACATACATATATAATTTAATTATATATACCTATACATTATATATTCATACAACATGCTCATGATTGGGAATCGAAACAAATGACATGTTTAGCAGTATTATCTTTGTTATACAATTTCTAATTATTGGCTACATATTCTTTCCTCCTTTAGAAGACTAGAGACCATGTTATAACTTTAATTTATGGATATATATGTATATATATATACACACACCATATCCTGTATTGTAGGAACATCAATTTGATCAAGTCCTAATAATATCACAGTTCTTGTTGCTTGTTTGTTGGTTTGTTTGTTTAATTTTAACTTGGATATCGTAATAAACTGCAAATTTGTGAACAACATAAATGTGTCCCTCAAAAATATGTCCAACAGTTTCTTATATTGTATGTATTGTGTACATGTCACAGGGTCATGTATTTATTGAAACACAGACACAAACATTATTCTACTGCCACAGGTAACAGTTACAATCAGTGGTGTAAGAAGTCGAAAATCACAAGACACTTTTTAGTGTATCCTTCATCTTTGAATGAAAGACTGTATCTGAAAACTATTGGACCATTTAAGTAGAATGAGCATGCTACTTATAGATAATTGTACTGCAATTGTCCAACACCTAAAATGGCTGTACAGTCATTGTTGTAGTGTCTACTGCATGTCAAAGTCCAAAGACTTGTCACCATATCTGGGTTACTTCTAGAATATTAACTGTGTGGCAAAACCGTGATTGGATATAATTAGTTGGCACCGACTTTCATGGACCCTAGGCAAGTCCCTAGAGTGCATATTCGTTAATCTACAACTGCCTTCAATATTTAGTGATTTTAATCAAATGATGTGTTTTGTTGTTTTGCAGTGGTGTAATGTGTTTTGTTCATCGCTTTCATGGGAACCTGAGAAGTGCCACAGTTGTGATATGGTAAATCGGTATTGTTGAACTAGAAACAAACTGTGGCTCCCCCCGTCATGTCAGATGATCATTTTGGTGGCGTGATACCAAAGGTAACCAAACGCTACACCAGATCACCATCCTTCACACTGAAAGTCTCTTGTATTTCTGGTGTCGCCACAATGTATTTGACAGTGTGCAATAATGATTTGCTAGGACATGCTCTGCTACCAACTGTACTGTTAGCTGTGCGAGGCGAAACACGGGGCGGCCCACTGCCAGGAGCACTATTGTTCATCCTATGAGAGTCACATAAATCTGACTGACACATTGATGACATCCTATTGCACATTTCCAAGGAATGATTCTCAGCACTGTGCAACTGTAATTGCTTTTGTCGTGGAAAGCCTTTCTTGCACACTACGCATTGATACCGGAACTGTTTCTTATGTACTGTCAGGATGTGGTGTTTCATGTTGGCCTTCAATGTGAACTGTTTCCCACATGTTTCACATGCGTGTGGCTTTTCATCGCGGTGTTCATGTAGTAGGCGTTCGTGTCGCTGCATGTTGGCTACAGTGTTGAACAGCTGCTCGCAGTAATGACAAGCATACTTCCGCATGCTGTGTACACGTAGCTTGTGGTTGGCAAGATACTTCAAACATGCTGATGTATGTTCGCATTGGTCACATTTGTATGCATCTTTTTTATTGTTTGTGTGCACAAACTTTATGTGAGTTGTTAAGTATGACTGCAATTTAAATCTAGCTGGACACAGATGACACAAGTACTTATGTGACATGTCGTTGTCATGCACTCGACGAATATGTCCCCGCAGGTGCAACTCACTCTTGACAACAACACCACAGTAATTGCATTCTGCCTTCTTATGATCTGTGTGCACGAGATTGGCATGTACTGTCAACTGCTCCTTACTGCTATATTCCTTCCAACATGCGTCACACGTTACACGCATCATTGTCTTTGTTTTTGACAACCATTCGGCAAAGCCATCTTGATTCGTGTGTCTCAACTTCAAATGGTCATAAAGACTGTCATAATCTTTCAAGTAGACATCACACAAAGGACACAACTTATTCTTCTCACGTTTGTAATGTGGACGCTTTCGTCCTGAGCCACATTTGACTGCCTGACTAAGTGTCTCTGGTGTAACTCTTGGTGCACTGCTGAGAGCACTCTCTAACGTAGGTGTTGTGTTGGACATACCAGTCTTCAGTGAGGCTGGTGTTCTACAGATGTCAGTGACAGGCGAGGCTGCAGTTCCAAACATGTCACTCTTTGTTGAAACAGCACAACTGCGGATCATTGCCTGTGAATAGGCTGCTGTCTTGTGCGTGTCCGTTTTGGGATTACATTCTTTTGCAGGAAATTCTCTTTCACTTGCCATCTTTTCTCTTTCACATATCTTAAATGGCAGCACATCAACAATTCTACTCCTTAATCTGGTCTTCATTAGCAATGGCAGCATGTCCGTATATGTATTATCACAAACATCTGTCTTATCATTGTTGCCAGTATCATGCTGATTGTTTGCTGATTTGGACTGTTTTCCATTTGCATCACATTTTGCTTCAAAAACATTACGTTGACTGCTGCATTCTTCATTACTGCTCTCATCAACACAATCTTCACTTATGTATGTCTTAGGCAACTTGGACTCGATTTCCAATGTTTCATGGGTTGCTGGATGTTTTCTATTAATCAGCTGGTGTTGTGACGGATGGTACTGCTGCTGATGATCTTGAGAGTGTGAAGAGACTGTCACTGGCTGCACAAGATTTGAAGATGAAAGAGTACTGGCCCTAGAGAAATTATCGTCAGTTTTCCTCGCACACTGAACAAATGTTTCTACACAAATGTCGCTACTGGTAGGGTCACATTGAACATGTTCTATGAGCACATGTTCTGGTCGGGCTAAATCACTGTCACGTGCAGAGCATGCTGCAATGAAAAAAACTTATTACACACAACCAAACTGAACACTGCATATCATGAGATACAGTATAATAAAGGTCATTCTACATCCAATGTCATGATGGTCCACGCTCTATATCTCAGATATCTCTAATATTTTTTACCAGAGAATCCTCAAATACCTAAAATTTACTTATTTGGAACAAATCTTAAATCTGTGTTTCCTATTCTGAATAGTTTTTGAGATAAAATAGATTTAGCAGTTTGAGATCCAACAATTCATTCTATTATGAGCCCTGAAATGTTCTGTGTGTTTACTCTAACACATAGATAGAATATCCACAGTGACTTTGTTCATACATAACATGGTTGTGCATCTGAAACCTTGGAAAGTTTACAAAATCACAGTTCCTGTTTGGTGACGTACCCTGTTTAAGGCCAACAAAATACCTCCCAACGTTTCAACTTTAAAATTCAGGAGTTTTTATATATATACAGTGTATATAGATTATGTCTCAGTAGTGTAAGCCTGTGTTCGAGGACCCAACAGTATCAAGAAGTCAGGTGTATATTTTAATAATTTGCACTGTATTATGTTGTGATATCCTAAATAAAGATATTTTATTATTACTGCCAGATTGGACCTTTTGAAGTCTCATTTGTAAGAATCCCTTCGGGTCCATTATGGGCATGATGCCCGTAATGTATCTTATATTTTGAACATGTACATACGTGATTGTTAATATAATATGTACTTACGTGATAGCTATATGTATATACATGTACATAGATGATAGTTAATAGAAATACGTACATACTTGACAGTTATACATATACATGCATGTACGTGTGTACAACGTGATCGTTAATACATATATATATATGTGTTTTTTATAGTTAAAGGGAATAAAAACATCTATTGCTTGAATTTATGTTATATTACATCCTGCTATCTATTTCCACATCCACCAAGCAAAAAAATTAAAAAAATTCAATGAATTAGAAATTCCACCTTTTATACTGTACATCCGGACATTTTCGAATATGCATATTTTTGGCGCGCTTTTCGGGATGCCGAGATGTGACGTCACTTATGACTCAAACTCGCATCAGGCCGACCCTTTCCATGCATTCAGAGCATGTTTACAAGTATAGTCTTTGGGTCGAAACGAGCGTCAGAATGAGTTATTGTGCAATTTTCCGACGTAATACAAACACTAGTCATCATAGAGGAACAAGCAGTTATCTTACGGTTCCACATGAATCCAATTTTATTCAAAACAATGTATGCGAATGGGCCTACAAATCAACTAGGTTTCGCCGAGCTTGGGCTCATTTTCAGAATAATTATATCGAATGCAACCAATGGGAGATAATCTACACCAATAAACATACATAGCAAACATATATTGTATCCAGCTACATAAAGTAACGTGTATAATCTCATAATATCACTAGAATATCGATATATGAAGGAGTTGTGCAATTTACCATAACAACTTAAATCAGTTAGTGAGTTTCCGCCGGTCCCGCTAGCTCAGTGGGTAGGCGCGTTGGTTACTTGTCATTTATTTTACAATCGGGCGTGCCGATTCAATCCTGACAGCATGCAAACTATTGATTTTCTTTACACTTTTTTTGTTTATGTTTTCACGAAGTAATATAAACCAAATCATTTAGTATACTATGATGCACTGTTTGTAAATATTTTTTATTTTTTAGTAATTATTTATTCGCCACAAAAATGAAAATATGGTCATTATATAACGATGTTTCTAAATTTTATTTATCCAAACAAATATAAAGTAATGGATATCTAATTTATTAATTGTAAATATATTGTACAGTAATATATTGTAATTATATATGTAAAAACAGATTGTGATCTGTCTGGATAAATACAATTTAGAAACATCGTTGTATATAATGACCATATTTTCATTTTTGTGGCGAATAAATAATTGCTACAAAAATTAAAAAAATATTTACAAACAGTGCATCATAGTATACTAAATGATTTGGTTTATATTACTTCGTGAAAACATCAACAAAAAATGTGTAAAGAAAATCAATAGTTTGCATGCTGTCAGGATTGAACCGGCATCGCCCGGTTGTAAAACAGACGCCAAGGAACCAACGCGTTTACCAACTGAGCTATCAAGGCCGACAGAAATTCGCTGACTGATTTCAGTTGTTGTGATAAATTGTACAACTCCTCCTTCATACATCGATATTCTAGTGATATTATGAGATTTTACACGTTACTTTCTGTAGCTGGATACAATATATGTTTGCTATGTATGTATATTGGTGTACATTATCTCCCGTTGGTTGCATTCGATATAATTATTCTGAAAACGAGCCCAGGGCCAAGGCCCTAGCTCGGCGAAACCTAGTCAACTTGTAGGCTCATTCCCATTCATCGTTTTGAATAAAATTGAATTCACGTGGAACCGTAAGATAACTGCTTGTTCCTCTATGATGACTAGTGTTTGTATTACATCGGATTATTGCATAATAACTCATTCTGACGCTCGTTTCGACCCCAACAATATCCATGTAAACATGTTCTGAATGCATAGAAAGGGTCGGCCTGCTGCGAGTGTGAGTCATGTGTGACGTTAAGATACCACGTGATCGCCTAGCTCATTAAATTGTTATTTTCCGCGGGAATCGCTACACAGACGGGTTTAAAATCGAATTTATGCTACAAATGTATTTTTCTGTATTTTTTTAATATTCTCGAATGTTACATGCAATATTAAACTTTCTGTACACATGGAAAACGGATTTTAGCTAATGCCTTGTTTTTATTTCCTTTAAAGTACTTACAGGACAGTTAAAACATGATAACACCTTTGGAACAAGCTATATATAATGTGTGTGTGTGTGTGTGTGTGTGTGTGTGTGTGTGTGTGTGTGTGTGTGTGTGTGTGTGTGTGTGTGTGTGTATGTGTGTGTAAATATATATATACAAGGTCTGTTACATTTTTGATCATTTCAATGGGTGCGGACTGGGCCTACCCATCTTTCCCAAGCCTACCATGCAAGTATCCCTGTCTCTGCTACTTTTCTCAATATCGGTCAACCTCCACCACCTAACCTCCCTGGAATCCTTTGCTTTACTGGTAATCTCTAGGGGATTCTCTCTTTGATGGTCTTCTCTGGGAGCTTGGTTGAGACACCAAGAACTCTCACCACGTGAATGGAGTACGATGTTTTGATGAATTCCTTAGCCATCCTCTTGCATCAAAGCTGTTATGTGAAAATTATAGCTGCCTTGATGCTCCACCACGAGAAGTACATTCAATTCCTGTCACAGAACCAAGCATAAGAAAGGAGGTTATCATTGTGGTGTAGTGATACCATTCCCGTGATAAGCTATTAATCCTTGTAGCCCCAGATCTCTTGTGGTTGCTGTGTAATTAAGTATGGATTTGGAGATTCGGCATTGTCTATAGATGGGTAGTTATGAGGTATAAGCTGTTGTCATCAAGTGTTGTTACTTGATGCCGAACAAAGCAGACATTCTCTTTTGAAGCCATTCTCTTGGAGGTCATCTACAGCGTCAAGGTCATCGTCTATGTATCAAGCCCATAGAGCAGTGGAATTGGTGGGGGCATTTTCAAACTTACAATGCCCCCAACAGCACCCCCCCTTCAGGATCCCCAAACTACCTCCATGTGCCCCCCCCTGATACATCTAACAGCACCCCATTTGAGGATCCTAACATATCCAACTGCACCCACCCTTGAGGGCAGTTGAGGCTCCAAAAAACCTGTGAACAACAGCACCCACCCGATACCCCCAAATCAGCAAATGCCTTCGAGGCTCTAACATAACTCCAACCACAGCCCACTTTTTTATTTTATAGTATAATAGTAAATAGTTTATAGTATAATCTAACTATGTCCCCTTAACTTAAGAGGAACTTTTCCGTCAGCGGGGACCCGAGATGGGGGTACGGCAGCCCCAGTCTACGTGCTTATGATTCGTGTGACTGTCTGTGAGGGTATAACTATCACGTTTTCTTCTTTCGTTGACCAACTGCCGTCAATAATGCACGTGTGTATAATTAGCATGTGTGTACATATTAACTATCACGTACATACGTATTCGTTAAAAACATCAAGCCAAGCTCAAGATTGTTGTGCCAAGTCGGGCGATAATAGAAATTCGTTGTGTTCACTATATACTATCGGCCGCTATAACATTTTCTTTCTTTCATTATTTCTTTCATCGGGGACTTAGCGTGCTTCAACAATGATATATCATATAATTATAACTGGGTGACTTACTGGTTAATGTAATTGTGACCGATTCATCAAGATGCTTGTGAAGAAAGATCCGACTAGCAGTATTTTTGCGTTTATCGGTGGACACAAATTCTGTTCCGACGCCGATTTCCATGAAGTACGTAGACCGTACGACATTTCTAGGAAGTACCATGACACATCTTGATATCACGTCGGTATCCCATTCGCGCGCCATCGACAAACCATAGGGGTATACTCCGTATTAACCGAGTCCTTAATTGATCTACAACTAGTATACGACCAGGGTTAATTGAGCTCTCGCTGAAACTAGCTTCGATTGTCAACACCCCGTCATGCTGGTGGAGGGAAACGCTAAATGCCCGACTGTTCATGCACATGACGTCACCCATTTACGTGCATTTTCATTATTTACATGCCGCGCATGAATATTGTCAGATACGGCGCCGTTAGCGGGTTAACGAACGGAAAATGGAGGGAAACGGTTTGTGAAATATGTTAGGTTATGTTTGAGTAAATCAGGATAATGCTACCTCCGATAACTCGTTGCATTCTTATTCGTAAAGTGAGTATGCTAAGTAGAATGCGTCAACCGTAGCTGACTATATAGAACTAGAAGTAGTAGAAGTAGAACACAATTATGATGATTATGTGGGACGTTCGGCGGTACCCGTTCGGCAAACGGCATACTGTCATTATTAATCACGGACGTTTTGCCTAGGCTTTAAGTTTAATTAATAATGCATGGCCAGGCTGCCATACATATTAGGCCTTCGTAAGAATTATTTATGGTTTCACAATTTAATGTTTGGGGGGTAACTGAAAGGGTCTACACAAAGTGAGCTTAGGCATAGCGTTAGAATTACACGTAGCCGTAGGCCTACTGTAAGTGTAATAAATGCCTTGCCCTTGTAATTATACTTATACGAAATAAATTTGGGTACTTTTGCTTTTGGTAAGTTTTGCAGTTAACTTTAGTCTAGGCCCACACCTCGAAAAAAGCAAGAAAACGGTCACCTACACTGCAGTCACCAAACTTCACACCATAATATATCTACAACACCTATTCTACACATGCACAGTTATCACGTGATCAAAACATTTAATTTACTGTTTTTTGTCGATCAAAATGTACAAGAAATTCGCTCGTTTTTACAGGTATTTATTAATTCCACAGGAAACACCGGTAGGTGGCGCCACCTTATGGATGCCTTCAGACGTGGGGATAGACCACAATTCATTTTATTGATTTTTTGACAATAATTATTGTCATAGTCAGTAAAATACACAATATTTCATTAAATTAATTAATTAAATAAGGTTACGGTAAACTTAATGTTGACAGCAGCTGGGGGTATTTATTACGGTTATTAGTTTGAGTAATTATTTATGCATTTTAATATTGTCTACCAGAGGTAATTTATCATACTATGATGCAGTCAGTATATATTATTTTGTGTTTACTAACAGTTTGTTGCAAAATGTAATGATGTATATTGTTTTATATGCTGTGCTGTGCTATCCATGATGTATACATTAAATATAATAAGCTGCTGTTTATGTCACAGATTTAGCAAAGAAAAGAAGGAAAATATATGGAATAAACGGAGAATGAATATAGTGACAGCACATGACAGACGGATTAATTTAAAAGAAAAACACCAGATCTCCACGCACGAAGCCCCCGATGACATTGACATATTTGGAATGTTGTGGAACATTTATATTATGAATTTTCAAAATTATTGTAAAATCAACTTTGTTGGCACCTTTTTATACACTACTCCCAGTATAGTTCATTTAACACAAACTTGTTTCAACAAATGTTGAAGAATATGCTGTAGAACACAATCCAAGCATGATGAGCATAAGAAAGCATAAATTTTATTATGTACACTGTACTCCTATTTTGCAACATAATGGTGGAATGTTGTGCATTTGGATGCACAAATCAATTGATTGCACAAATCCATTTGAAACATGTAACGATGTACATATTCCCAGCAGAAGCTACACAGAACTAATGACATTGTGGCAGAACAAAGTCAGGCATGTTCTTCACTACTGTGTCAGTTAACACATTGTCCAATTAACAGTACTGCTATGCACTTTGATACACAAAGCTATTTGATGCACACATCCATTTGAAACACGAAATGATGTACAACTTCCCAGTAGAAGTCGCACAGAACAGAATGGGGCAGAACATAGTCAGGCATCATCTTATATCAGGTGACCCATTGTCCAATTAATGGCACTGTTGAGTAGAGCTCTTCAATTTCCTCTTTCCATCATCTCGGTTTGTTTACTAGCTACACAGCATAACATTCTTGGTATAAGTAATAATATTATTACATTAATGACAACATTTATCTAAAATGTTCATTACATTATTTACAAGCACTCATTTTTAGTTTTACATGTGTTGTATGAACCAATAAAGGATTTTCAGAAATTAAATGGCATGTAATGTATAATGTTTATCTAACAAAATTAGTTCATTTGAAATAGATTACTGTTATTTTCTATGTATTAATTCATGCAATGTTACCACGTGTCAGAGCAGTGGAGTTCATTGTGGTCCAGTGATGTGTGGCAGGTTCAATTCCTGCTGGTGTTCGAATGTTGCATCCAAAACAGTACTGGTTGTGCACATCTGCTGATTCCATTAATTGCCTTCAGCATGTGTAATTAATTTTGTTATGTGGTCCCTACCTACCTTTTATAGTGCTTTGGGCCGAAGGTCCAACAACTATTGCCATCACTGTTCGTCCGACGTCCGTCATTAGCTGCCGTATCTCAGAAAGCGTTAAGCAACTTTTCTCTAATTCTGCGTAGACATATCTTAGGGCACGAACTATATACGAGAAATGTGTATTTGATTAAATCGTTCTAAGGGCTCCCTAGGGCCTCCAAGGCCCCCAAAACTGGTAATTTTTTACATTTTGCCTATTTTTTCAAAAACTGTTCAGTAACTTTTTCTCTAATTTTGTATAGACATTTCTTGTGGTAGTGCCACTATACACAAGAAATATGTATTTGATTGAATCATTCAAAGGTCCCCTAGAATGGTAAATTTGCTAACTAAATTGTCTACTGCAGTAGTTGTAATTGGTCACTGACAGAGGCTTGTGTCAACAGACAGCATTAACCCAGTAGACCCCTGTTAAACCAGATAGTTGCATGTATGATGTAGGTTTTAACCTGTGTCAAACAGTGGGCTGTAAACAATTGTATAATGGGAATCCCTACTGCACTGTAGAACCTGAGGAACTTTAAAACAGCAGTAGACATAATTTTCTTAATGATCTATAACTATGATTCACCAAAAACATTTCATTAATAATTACAAACTCACAATATAGTCCAAAGGACTTCAGGGCCTCTTGGCCCATTTTTATCTGAAGTGATATATAATTTTTTATGTGATTCAATAAACAACACACTAACAAATCAAGAATATACAGTGTTTGAAGATTTAAGTTGAACCCTGAAGAGATTGTATCAGGGATTTTTTATTCCTTACTCAATATCACTCCTAGGACAGTCAAAATGTATAAAATGCCTGCATACAGCTGTATTAATATGACAACAAATGCCTACATACTGATATGAACATGCACCTATGTTGCATGGAAGTTTTTGCACATACATTAAATACACTTATTTAGTAAAGGTAACACCATAATGCAATTCAACTGTTTTATTTCTCCATTCAATGCAGGAAAATTACATCATGAAAAACACACATATTGCATTGACTATGATCGTAACATTGATGATGATCCAAAATTGTTTCTCTTCTCCTTCAGGTTAGGCAGCTACTGTCAAGCAGTTTCCGTGAACTCATTATCAGCGTAATGCAAATTAAACAATACTTATTGTATTGGAATGTATTAAAGGGAACTGTTTGCCATGCAAGTACAACCACAGATTTATTTAAATACACCCAGCATTGCAGCTTCTTGAATGACCATACAATGGATGTGGGACATATACAATGTGTCTTATAAAAAGATGTAGAATCATGTAATGTGAACATGAGGGATTACATCATACAATACCATGCCGCTTTTATTGGATAAGTATTTTCTTTCTTAATTCTTTCAAATAGTTGCATCATTAAACACAACCCACAAATGTCCCATCTTTGAAGAGCAAGTACCATGCCCTGCTACCTACAGCACAACAACATGATTTTAATAACAAATATTAAATATGATATTGTGCACACAAGTAGCAATGTATAGTACGTTAGTAGGCAGCGTTGGGTTCAATTCTTAATTGAATTAGAATTGAATTGATCAACGAAATGCTTGAAGATGAATTGAATGAATTAACCGAATTAGAAAATTTGCACCTCCAATTATACACATTACTCGAATAAATACATATTTTCATGTAAATATTATTGCAACACTCAATGTTTTTGTTTGTTCGGGTATCCATTTGTTCTACCCTATTTGCTTGCTACACGTGGCAAATATTGCGTTATTAGGCACTGCAAATTAAGCAACAACAATGCAGTTCATGCCATACACACAACATCAATGCATCGACATAGGCACAGGCGTTATACAGTGCTTTTTTTGTTACAATATTAATGCATAGTTTTTAGTAAAAATGATTGACTAATAAGCTAACAGCACATGATGTGAATTCGTGAACATATGTGACATATTTAATGTTGTAAGCATCATCGTGGTTTACTAAAAAATAACTAACAAAATGACTCGGCTAGTGATCGCATTTTTCTAACTGTTTTTTCCCAGCAGATTTTGGCAATGGCGGCTTTTCTCAAACAGATTTGAAAAGCATAGCCCGTGTGGATATGATGATGGCGGCGCCAGTGGTGATGCCTCGTTTTGATTTACCAAACTGACTAAATTATTGTACGTTCGTTTCAGGTGCATTTTTAGTCCTTTGGCCGAAGGTCCAAGGGACTATTGCCATAACTCTGCGTCCGCCGTCCGCCGTTAGCTGCCGTATCTCAGAAACCGTTCAGCAACTTTTTCTCAAATTTTGCATAGACATATCTTGGGGCACTGCCACTATGCACGAGAAATCTGTATTTGATTGAATAATTTTAAGGGCTCCCTAGGGCCTCCAAGGACCCCCAAAACGTAAAAATGTAACATTTGGCCTATTTTTTCAAAAACTGTTCAGCAACTTTTTTTCTAATTTTGCATAGATGTATCTTAGGGTGCTGCCACTATATACAAGAAATCTGTATTTGATTGAATCATTCTAAGGGCACCTAAGGGGCCCCCAAAGTGCAATAGGTTTACTTTATCTAGTGATGTGGTTTTGAGAAGGGCCCTTGAGACCACCTCCAACTTTAGATGTTGTGTATTGTTCCACAAAACCAACAGCTGTGACCAATCTCTACAGCCCAGTCCATTGAGACCTTGACTAATCTTTAATTGGTCACAGCACCCAGGCAGAGTAGACACACTTGACCCCTGTTAGACTGAACAGTTGCCTAACACTTTTAAACTGTATCTTCAAAACTATTGATTTTCTATAATTGCAAGTTGTGTTTATTTTGATGTTCATTTAATTATTATAAAATGGTGTGACTGTGGTGTCTTGTCTCCTGTTAGACTGAACAGTTGCCTAACACTTTTAAACTGTATCTTCAAAACTATTGATTTTCTATAATTGCAAGTTGTGTTTATTTTGATGTTCATTTAATTATTATAAAATGGTGTGACTGTGGTGTCTATTGGTTAAAGATGTATTGTCTGTAGAAACCTGTAGGTGACAAACATAGAAAATTAATATTCTGTCACCTGTAGGTGACAAACATAGAAAATTAATATTCTGGACAACTATAGAGTGAAATATCCTACACTTTATTTATATCAAATGCATTCTACTGTTCTGTTTACGCTTGCCATGCCTTGTGTAGACATGGTACTGTGTAAATCAATTGTATCAATATAGACTAATAATTACAGATTCACAATATAGTTGACACCTGAAACAACCAAATGTCAACCATTAGAAGAGTTGACATAGTTAAGGCACAATAAAGTCTTTTGTGTCAAGACAAATACAATTCAACCAATACCCCTATCAGAACACTGCCTGTTCTTCACCTATTACATTCGCTTTGTTTAGGTATGTGGTTCTTTTTATAGAAAATTTTAGTTTCTTTCTGTACCTGTCTAGGTATGATAACCATTTGTCCGCCCTGCTCACAATAAACATCACATGAATGATAAAAGGAAGATCACTACCACTTAACTTGTGGATTATTATTATTATAAAACTGCTCTACTATTGCTTGGTGGACAGTTAATTAGTGAATCAAGTTCAAATACATCAGCACGCTTTTCACACCTGCATGGTAGTTTAGGCTCAGTAGTGTGCTGGCAGCTACTAAACCTATAGGCTTGTGTGAAAAGGATAGTTGGTAGAAGAACTAACTTCAAAGCACCATTGCATCCATTTAGCCAGGCAGCAGTCACACTGTCCCAGTGTCTGCTGCTATGTTTATATAATAATTATATAGGCTTAATGATCCCAATACACCAATCTGTTGGCACAATTTCAGATAATGGAACTAGGTTAAACATCTTAACTATAATTAGATCTGTGGAGCTGTTTTTTTTCAGTGAACAGTAAACATGTAAAAAAATTACTTCCATCATAACCCTTAATGATCTGTAACTATGATTCACCAAAAGACATTTGATTAATAATTACCTACAGGGTTGTTTGATTTATGCCGGGCAGAAACTGTTTCTGCCCGGCAGAAACAGCAACAATAGGAAATAACCATTTGTCCACCCTGCTCACAATAAACATCACATGAATGATAAAAGGAAGATCACTGCCACTTAACTTGTGGATTATTATTATTATAAAACTGCTCTGCTACTGCTTGGTGGACAGTAAGCTGCAACTGTCTTTGAGTTTGTTTACATTTTGACAAACTACTATTATATAGCACTAATTTTTGAATGAATCACATTTTGAGAATGCATGTCATTGTTTGCGGTGTAACTTTTGTATGCTTCATTTTCTGCTGCTACAAGTTGCATTAATCTGAAAGATTATTCAATTACCTATCCAATGATAATACATATGTTGTGGTGTTGGATAGATAGCTTTGGTATATTGTACACGAGGGTTGTGATAGGAAACTATTGGACATTGCGACAGTGCAGAGAGACAGTACGAGATGTGTCATTCAGTATACGAAGTGTGACTTTCAGATACTTCATTTTGTAGTGCTATGGATTATGATGGGCCTCTCCATTAGCTCCCTATATATTTGTAAGTTAGGTGAGTAACACCTTCGAAGTTCTGACAGCAGGACACCGCCTTCAGTGGAGTCGAGACAAAAGTTTTACAAAGGCTTCAATTTCAAACGGTCTATCACCGTCCAGCTGACCCATTTTTTATTTTTTTTTATTTTCAGTAACTTTTTCTTTAATTTTTCATAGACATTTCATGTGGTAGTGCCACTATACACAATAAATCTGTATTTGATTGATTCATTCTAAGGGCACCAAAGGTCCCCTAAAATGCTAAATTTGCTAACTAAAATTAATTGTCTACCTCAGAGTAGCTATATTTATAACTTGTTGTGTATTACACCCAGCTGTGGAGCTAAGATTCTCTGCCTGCTATTGTTTGATGGAAACTGTGACTAATCTGTAATTGGTCACTGGCAGAAGCTTGTGTCAACAGACAGCATTAAGCCACTAGACCCCTGTTAAACTGGACAGTTGCCTGTAGGTTTGTAGGTGACCACCAGGTCAGCGTATATTTTGAACGCTGGCTTCTGGTTGCTCCGCGGACGTCAAATATAGAATACGGCCTGACCACGCCCACGAGCAGTGCGTTCCAGCAATATCACATTATTATCCGACTATACAGTATGATGCTAATGACGTAATATTGTTAAAGTGTTGTATATAAATACATTATAACGCATTCTGTGCATGCAGTAGGGAAATGGTTCCGAGTGGTCGGGCTTTTAGCATTTTCCCCTAGGAAAGGCTAAAAGCCCAAGTTTTCTTAATCAGTGACACACGGGAATGGCCCGCACGCACGGCAGAATATGACAATCAACGTGCCTAATACTTCTTGATTACTTCAGTAAGTTATTTCAGAAAGGCATGCAGTACGCGTGGAACAATCGTTGTCCATACATGTGTATGTTGTCAACCTGTGACCATCAAAATGACGGAGTTTTTAGATAATGGACTTCACTCCCGGCCGACTGCTTCGCAACTGGGCGCATGACACGCACGCACGCACGCGCAACGAAACACACACGCACACATGCGCATGTAAACAAACACACGCACGCGCACACACATAGAGTATACGTACACGCACACACACACGCACGCACACGCTCGCGTGACTATTAATTAAAACCTGTCACATAATTTTTTATAATTGACAATTACACATCAATTATGAAAATAATAATAATTTCGTCGAACGCGTGTCCAAACACAGATTATAGTAGACCTCGACCATTGGTCAAGAACGCTCGTTTTTCATTTTAGATTGCAAAGGCCAAAAAATTAGTTTTCCGGACCGGTAACACTATATAGGGAACGACACAAATTTTAATAATACGTCATTAAATAGTGTAGCATTGCTCGATATAATATACAAGTATAATATACAAGGCTCATGATGTATGGACTAAAATAAGTGGTCCCGAATGATCGGACCCTTACCATTTCACCATAGCAAAGGCGAAATACCCGAGTTTTCGGGACCATGTAGTGACACTAAGGAACGATGATGTTATATTTTCTCTTGTTGGAAAGTAAAACATACGTCATTATCCTACTATGGCATTGTTAATTCAGTATATAGAGTATATACAATGCCTATTATTATATGATGCATGGACTAAAAAAGGGGTCCCGAATGATCGGGCTTTTGGCTATCACCCTAACAAAGGCAAAAAGCCCGATTATTCGGGGCTATGCAGTGACACAAGGGAACGACAATGCTACATTTTTGCTTGTTGGATAATAAAAAATATGTTAGTGTCCTTCTGTAGCAGTTTTCACTATATCTAAATATAAGGCCTAATATAGATGTACTAGAAAAGTGTTCTCGAATGGTCGGGCTTTTAGCCTCTCCTCCTAGGAAAGGCTAAAGGCAGTGGCTACGCGTACGTGAGCCGTACGTTTAGACCTCCATTCTAAAAGTACGGCACTCATTCTGCGCATGCGCATGCTATTATTTCCGGTTACGTGAGTTGTATTTTTAGTATCACGTCTAAAGGTACGGCAGTCGATATGTGCATGCGCATGATTTTCATACGTGAGCCGTATCTTTAGAGCTCGGTTCTAGAAGTACTGCAAGTTAAATTGCCGTATCTTTAGCACTCGTTTCTAAAAGTACGTGAGCTTTTCTGCATGTACATGTTGATGTATAGGCGTAAGCTGTATCTTTAGCACTCGGTTCTAAAAGTACGGCAGTTAAATTGCCGTATCTTTAGCACTCGTTTCTAAAAGTACGCGAGTTTTTCTGCGCGTACAGGCACTCATACTGCCGTATCTTTAGCACTCGTTTCTAAAAGTACGTGAGCTTTTCTGCATGTACATGTTAAAAGACCGAGTGTTCGTGAACAGTGACACCTGGGAATGAGCCGCATGACAGCATAACGTGCATATGTATAGCGTGCTTAACGCAAAATGTCTTAAATTACTGTTTTGTTAGTTTATTATGGATGTGATACATATAAAGTTTCTCTAATTGTATGTCCACTTAGGAACTATTTCCTGCCGTGGCGTTGCACAGCGCCATGCGAGTGCTAAATATAGGGCAACTCTTATACTTGAAAATTGTGTATACTCTGGCGGAAGTATACTAGCCGCGCAGACAAAAACAGGTAGTGATGCGGCCGAACTTCTTTCTGGTGTAACTTCTTGGTGCCGCCTCCATTTTAATTCTTGTTGTCGTTGAGCGTTAGAGTTAACATCGCATTAAATAGAACGCCCTGGCTATTTCTCGAGCTGCTCGAGAAATATCGATACGATTCGGCGTTATTTAGTTCACGAGTGGTCGGGCTTTTAGACACACCCGTCATGTGGAGCCACCGTCTGGTGTTCTCGCCAGAGGCTACAGACTACCATGCTTTTACATTTAAACCAACGCTGTCTGTTACTGCCTACCAAAGTGCGTATAATAAGCCCAAAAGCGCTAGTAATTTTAATATTGGGTGGTCGAAATGTTCAAATAGTAAACAAAACGTTAATTTAACAAAGAGCCTCTATCAGGATCTTTTTATTATTTACTTTATATTATCAAATTGTGGCATACTTTTAGATTTATTCTTTATAAATAATTGTCAGATTTCACTTATTTTTTCCGACTTTTTATATTCGCAAACACCTCAAATTATTATTCCAATTAACGACACGGCATCATACGGCTGTTTATTTACTGAAAATTAAGTTTGTACATTATTAATTAAAACCATGCAATTGCGTATTTCGTATTAACGAATGTAACGAATGAACAAAAACTATGCTAATTTTCAGCATTCCCAGATATCTATCCATATAATTTTATTGTCTTATTACATAATTATACCAATGTATTGAATCTAACTAGGCAACACCATAGCCATTTTGCGTTAATGAATATATATGTAACGATCGAATGTATCAAAAAATGAAAATGATGCTTATTTTCAGTGGTGATTAAGTATCTGTCAGTGTTGACTGGGCATATTATATATATATATAAAACATTGCGGAATTGACTGGGAAATGTTGTGGAGTTCACATACTGTCTTATTAAGTACTGGTTATAATTCCAATGTAAATTAACTAATCATTCAAGCCATCACAAATATTTAGTAATTAACATGTCTTAAGTTAGCAAAATTCTTCATCGATTCATTATTAAAAATGTGATGTGTAGTTGGCATTTTAGAAATATGTGCATTGTCTGGAAAGAACATTTAAAAACATTTTTTTTGGGTAATGAACAACAGTAAAAGGGACACTGGCATGAGTAACTGATAAATGCGTATATGGATGTATAGTTTAACTTGAGCTTTTAATTAATTGTCATTGCAGAGTGGACATAACCCTAGGGACACACATTTGTCGTTGCATACTTCTAATTTTCTCCTTTTACTCAATAGTTATGGGACGATACATTAAGTTTGCAGCTATCATAACATGTGTGTATGAAAACAAATTATCATGTGTATAGTCAAGTTCATAATGTTAACATTTGTATTTGCGTTCATTTTTTTGAAGCTTTGCAAACTTCTACATTTTTGGAAACGTTATGACACCATCGGCGTCGACGATCACTGTTTGTCATGGTTCGCTGCCTACCTACAGCACAGACAATACACGGTGTTGATTGCCGGTGAGCAGTCTAAACCTCACAGACTGACTTGCGGTGTCCCGCAGGGGTCAGTTCTTGGACCATTACTGTTCACTATATATATATATATGAGTCCTCTCGCGTCGCTACTCAACCACCATGGTTTACCATCTATATGCAGATGACATCCAACTTTTACAAGAATTTAGCCTGAGCGATAATATTTCACCCGACATTGCCATCACGAAAATAGAACTATGTGTCGCCAGTATTCGTCAATGGATGAAAACCAACATGCTAAAACTCAATGATGACAAAACGGAGATCATCATCGTCCAACCGAAATCAGCAACCGAAAATGTTCTTCCTGACGGTGTAACTATCGGAAACGTTCGCGTGTTACCCAACACACACGCCAGAAACTTGGGGGTGACCTTTTGTTCTAATATGTCCCTTGAGCGACACGTAACTAACATTTGTAGAAATGCGTATTACCACCTCCATAGCAATGGACGCATTCGTCGATACTTAGACAAAGAACACACAAAACAACTTGTGCATGCGCTAGTCATTTCGCGAATTGACTGCTGCAATAGTCTTCTTAATGGATTGCCAGCGACAGTAACTGAGAAACTACAACGTGTCCAAAATGCATGTGCTCGTATCATAACGATGCGGTCGAAACGAGACCACGTCACGCCCATGCTCTTGGAGATGCACTGGCTTCCTGTGAAGAGTCGTATTATTTTCAAGACCCTACTTCTAACTTTCAAATGCCTTCATGGGCTCGCACCTCCATATCTATCAGCACTTCTCTCTCCGTATCGCCCACACGCTGTCTTCGCTCATCCGATCAGCTACTCCTTAAACAACCCACTACACGAACTAAAATCGGCGAACGAGCATTCTCTTGTGCAGCTCCAAGAGCATGGAATCAACAGCAACAGAATGCTGGAATATATTAAAGAGTGAAATTAAGGGCATAGTTGATAAATTTGTACCCTTCAAAAAACAAGGGAAACGGTCCAAAAAGAAACACTTATCGAAATAAGCCATTAGAAAAATTAAGTATAAACAAATGATGTGGAAGTCATATAGATGCACTGGAAATGATGAAGACTACAACAGCTATAAAGAAGCACTTAACCAAGCTACAGCTGAAATTAGTAATTCAAAGATAAGCTATGAACAACAATTAGCTAGTAATATAAAACATGACAGCAAGAGTTTTTATGCGTATGTTCGAAGCAAACAGAAAGTTCAAGATAAGGTCGGTCCTCTAGAAGATAGTGCTGGAAATCTAATATCAGAGGGATTCTTAATGGCAGAAGACCTGAATGAGTACTTTAGTTCAGTGTTTACCAGGGAAGATATTAGTTCACTGCCAGTATCAGAGGCTAAGTTCAAGGGGGCAGATTCAGACTATTTAGTACAATTAATTGTAACCCCGGAAATGGTAGCTAGGAAAATAAGGGCTATGAAGGATAATAAATCACCTGGAGTGGATGGGATTCCGCCCAAATTACTATTGGAAATTGTAGAACAAATTAGCGTACCTCTTGCAACAGTTTTCAATTTGTCATTAGAAGAGGGAGTGGTTCCTTTAGAATGGAAAGAGGCAAACATTACCTTTATTTAAAAAAGGTTCGAGAAACAAGTCAGAGAACTATAGACCAGTGAGTTTAACATCAGTGATTTACAAATTATTAGAAAGACTAATTAAAGATCACATGGTGGATTTTCTTGTTAAACAAAACTTGATAAACCCATCTCAACATGGCTTTTTAAAGCGAGGTCATCCTTAACAAATATGTTGTTTTTTGGAAGACATCACTAAGTGGGTAGATGAGGGATCACCAGTAGATATCGTCTACTTAGATTTTAAAAAAGCTTTCGACAAAGTACCACATCAAAGATTACTACTTAAACTAAAGGCCCATGGCATAAGAAATGGTATAATAAACTGGATAGATAAATGGCTGATTGACAGAAGACAACGTGTAGTAGTTGATGGGGAGGCTTCAAACTGGAAATCGTTATTGAGTGAGGTACCACAGGGAACAGTACTAGGACCTATATTATTCTTAATAAATATCAACGATTTTGATGATGAAATAACAAGCAGTGTTGAAATTTGCGGATGATACAAAAGTGTTTAGAAGGATTAAAAGTGATGGAGATAGACAACATTTACAAGATGATCAAATGGTCTGAAAAGTGGCAAATGCTGTTCAATTTTGGGAAATGTAAATGCCTCCACGCAGGACATAGGAACGAAGAGGTAGAATATACAATGGGGGGTACTGTACTAAGTACTACTGTAAAAGAAAAGGACTTAGGGTTAACCATTAGTGCTGATATGAAGGCTTCAGAGCAGTGCAGAATTGCAACTTCAAAGGGAAATCAAATCCTTTGGCTTAATTAGGCGAAACATAACGTATAAGGAAAGAGCTAATAATACCGCTGTACAAAACAATAGTTAGGCCTCACTTAGAATATTGTATTCAAGCGTGGAGGCCATATCGCAGGAAAGACATAGATATGCTAGAAAGAGTACAGAGGAGAGCTACTAAAATGATACCAAAACTGAGGGATCTTAGTTACGAAATACGCCTAAAAGAATGTGGCTTAACAGCACTAGAGACCAGGAGATTGAGAGAAGATCAGATAGAAGTGTTTAAAATAAAGAATGGCTATAAAAATATTGATAAATATTTTTTTTTCAGTTAAGAAAGATAGGACTAGAGGACATGAAGTTACATTAGCAAAGGAGCAGTGTAGATTAGATATAAGAAAGTTCTCATTTTCACAAAGGACTGTAAACGAATGGAACATTATCTGCTGATTGTGTGGGTGCTAGTAGCATGAATGTTTAAAAATAAAATCGACACATACCTCAGAAGGGCGGGATACACATAGATAAAAGGGTCGGACTCTCGATAAGCCAAAGGGCTTCCTTGTCCACCTGCCACCTAGAGTTAATTCTATGGGTGGCAATCTTGTTAAACTACCACTCACAGTGCGCCAATGTACTAGTGTCAATCAGTTTAAAGTGGCACTGAAGACGCATCTTTTCACAAATTATTTTAACCTTCGATGATCATCATTATTTATACCTTTATTTTAATTCATTTAGTATTATAATTAATCTATTTTAATGGTTTGTATAATTGTGTTTATTTATATATTTTAAGACAGTATAGTGGATTTTACTTAGTAGAAATGATTGCATAGTATTTTTAAACTATATATAGTATGATGTTATTTATTTGCATTAACCATTGTAAAGCGCCCCAGAACAATTATTTGGATGGGGCACTATATAAGAAATAAATTATTATTATTATATAGTAAATCTGAAAACCAATGTGTATATTTTTTAAAGGTACATATGGCGGCCATCTTGTATTTTTTAAATGGTGGACACTGAAAACCTGTATTTCTCAATATCTCAGCTACTAAATCACCCAGCCTTTTGATTTTGGTGGCTAAACCTACACATTGAAGGGCAAGGAATCCAATAGGATCAATTACATTCACCTAAGCATAATGAAATTACTAGTTTATGACAGTTATACATGTTGACTTAATAATATAAATGTAGCATAGCATATAAACACGTTTCATTCATTTTCTTGAGATTTGCAAAACTATATATTTTTGGAAACGTTATGATATAATGAATCTGCAAACCAATGTTTACATTCTTTAAAGGTATATTTTGGCAGCCACCTTGGGTTTTTTAAATAGTGGACACTTAAATTGTACCACTCACGGAACTATTACTGAGGTGTACCAGAAGGCTGATTCTCCAGAACCAATCACTCTACCACTACACATCACTGATGCCCATAATCTTGCCATGACTCCTCACCACACAGTTATCCTGCCATGTGACAAGCCCAGACACAAATCCTCAGAAGATGAGGGGACGAGGAAGTTCACCATAAACAAAGCAGGCGTGGCTGGTTCATACCAGCTCACGCACATGTGATGGGTTGTCACCTTGGCTATTTCCAGAATGAAAGAGGGAAGAGATTCATGCCGAATTTCAGGATGGGCAGGCTACAACTCGCTTCTGTCAGAAACCAAGGCATTGACCAAGTGGGTGGTCTTACACTGCTCCCAGAAGTGGCACACGAGTGGCCGACTCTGCTGACCATGATGATGCAGGCTCGCAACGTGAGAGTTGGCTGTTGGCAAAGACCACCCTTGTGTCATTTCGTTTGACATAGCCCTCTATGAGAAAGCAGCTGGTGGATCCTAGGCCGGACTTGAAAGGCAGTTTTTCCCAGACTGGGTGGGCTGCATGTCATTATGGGTGCCCTAAGAGGCCTGGGGACCTCCATTGAAAACTCTGGAATAGATGATGCCTGGATAGCAGCTGATGTATACGGTTCTGCGACAACCAGACAGATCCTGAAGTGTGCATACTACAAGCGCTCCCTGTCTGTCCACATATACTCATAAGTGGCACTGTATGAGATGGCCCTGGAGGAATTCTTCTAGGACAACCCACACTTGAAGGATGTGTGTCTGGAGGCAACAACCGAGATTGAAGATGCCTGCTCAGAGGTGGGCAAATACACCAAGGCTGAATCTGTGAAATGTGCCAACACCCATCTATTCCAAGCCTTCGCCGACGATGTCGTAAAAAAGTTCCAGGAGTGGGAGGCACAGAGATCCGAGAATGCCATGTTCAGATCCCTGATGATGTACCTGCATCGAATAGCAGCATCACGTAGGGCAGACCTAAACCTCCATCTTGATGCAGGAGAAGAATTGAACAAGCTGTTCTTTGCTATGGACCAAATAAAGTACAAGAGACTCTGGCCACGTTACATAGCTGACATGCACGCACTCAAACCTGACCACCCAGAGATGTGGAAGGAACTTGAATTAAGCAACATATCAGTCACCAAGACTGCTATCCCATTTGTCTCCATTGGGGCAGACAATGCCTGTGAACATCTGAACAAGCTCATGAAGGTTCATTCTGGTCTCATCTGAATCTCCAACAATGCCAATGCAAGACAACGTTTCTTTCTAGCTTCTCCCGAACTGTCATGCATGGCAAGCGAGTTCAAGGGTCAGTTCAATGTAAAAAATAACAAAGCTAGTGAGCATCATGATCTATCCACGAGTGTGGTCAAGCGGGAGCATTATGTCATCAGCAAGATCAAGGCTGCCATTTTTAGTCATGGGAATCCATTCGCTATTGAAGGTCGCACGCTGTGCATACATTCCATGCAAGTACGTTCCACAAATCCTGAACATGGACAAGACTGGACAGAAGATGTACGAAGACATTCCAAGCCTTCTCTGGTGCCAACAATACATTGAAGTTTGCAAGAATACGCAAGGTTACATGGTTCAAGATCTTTCTTGAGGCCGGTGCTGACGTGGTCAATGCCCTTGTTATGTTATCAGCAGCCAATGAAGTGACAGAAAATCAGCAGTCTACCTTGGCTAAATTCGTATGCGCTGCATATTGTCCCAAGGGTATCCAAATCAATTGCATTTCAGAACTGCGATGGCACCTCTTCTGTAAACATATGGTGGAGAGTGACAAGCTACCACACACAATTGGGGTGTTCAACCAGATGAATGAAAATACATAACAAACCTGACTAGTATGAGTATATTTTTTACGACCATTCTATGAAACATGCATACTGACTGGGACAGGCAAAACTGATAATTTTTTGCATGATGACTTAATTTCATTTATCATAACTAATTATCTAGTAAAACAGCACAATTTATTACTTTTTATAATAAAGGTAGACATGGTTCACAACACAACAGATATTATGCAAAAATTGGTTTGTTTTGTCCATTTTCATGGCAACGAGAGCAGATCAAACTTTTGGAACATGGAAAGTATACCAAAATCTTATAATGGCTCATCAGCCTATATTGCTTATTGGCATTTATTGCTTTATGGTTGGCTTGTTCCCTGCTCCTCAGACCTGACCATTAAAATATATAAGTAATTCATTACCAAGGTTCGCAATTCATGTATTGTAAATAGGAATGGCATTAGCAACACACATGTATTTCAACATCTGTAACATAAATAACTAATATTGTTATTGACATTAATGACACATTATGTACTTTTGACATTTTGAACATTACGTATACAACAAACTGCAAGTCTTTTGTATATTAGAAAGATTTTGTTTTTTTAATTAAGCTTTCTAATATAATTCTATTCACTGGGGTTGGTGCAAACAGAAAGAAACACATGACGATAAGTGTTTAGTGGCTTCCATATGGTTAAATATGACATCAAGATTAAAGGGAGAGAGTCTGTTAATCTACCCAGAATTAGCGGATGTAGTAATTTGCAACACGAAGTCTGCTGTGTTGAATGTGGTAAAATGGGACATCGTTGAACATCAAAAGTGCATTGAAGTGAACTCAGCCTGACTCGGCCGTATTGCCAATACAGAGTAAAGCTTGTTTTGAAAATGACGGTTTTATTTACTATTTTAACATGCCCTTTGGTCGTACCTTCCAAATTGTGAACGTTGTTACGGGCTTACTAAACATACGCAATATACCCTCAACAGTCTTAAGAACATTATATTAATTAATACATGACAAACTAGGAACAGACAATGTCCTTTAATATATATTTCAGGAACAAAAAGACTCGCAACTTTGCAGGGTGGGGTAATTTGTTTGCCAGAAAATAAATATCTCAAAACACAAATATGAACAAAATGTCTCCAAGTGAACAGAAATACCGTCTACTGGTGTCAGAGAAGCAAAATACAAGTTTTATTTGATGAAAAACTTTGTTTTGTCTTAACATGTATTGTGGGAACAACAAAGGAACTTGCTACATTACATGGCGGGATACTGTTTTTACTACAAAATCAATGCTTGTACCCACATATGACCAGCAGTAAGTTTAATAATGCTAAATCTGTCAAAGCTGATTTAACAATGGGTGTACCCAAAGGCTCAATATTCGGTCCTCTATTGTCCATTTATATATTTGAATGACATCATCCACTCTAGTATTTTTTTAAGTTTTTTTTTAAATTTTATTTATCCAGACAAATCACAATTTGTTTTCACATATATAATTCCAATATATTACTGTACAATATAATTATATATCTATAATTAATAAATTATATATCCGTTACATTATATTTGTTTGGATAACTAAAATAAAAAAGTTAGAAACATTGTTATATATAATTAACATATTTTCATTTCTGTGGCAAATAAATAATTACTACAAAAATTTTAAAATATTTACAAACAGTGCATCATAGTATAAACATTATTTGGTTTATATTACTTTTTGAAAACAAACAAAACGTGTCAAGAAAATAAATGGTTCAGTGTCAGGCTTGAACCAGCGTCGCCCGAATATAAAATAAATGACATGAAACCAACGCGTCTACCGATGGAGCTACCGAGATCAACGTAAATTCACCAACTGATTTAAGTTGTTATGATAAATTGTACAACTCCTCCTTCATATATCGATGTTCTAGTGATATTATACAATGTGACTTTCTGTAGCTGGATACAATGTATGTTTACTATGTATGTTTATTGGTGTAGATTATCTCCTGTGGATTGCAATCGATATAATTATTCTGAAAACGAGCCGAAGCTCAGCGAAACCTCGTCGGCCTGTAGACCCATTCGCATTGTTTTGAATAAAATTGGATCCATGTGGAACCGTAAGATAACTGCTTGTTCCTCTATGACTAGTGTTTGTATTATATCGGAATATCGCACAATAACTCATTCTGACGCTTGTTTCGACCCAAAAGCTATTCTAGTAAACATGCTCTAAATGCATGCTAGGGGTCAGCCTGGTGCAAGTATGTCGTCTGTGACGTCACATCTCGGCATCCCGAAAAGCACGCCAAAAATATGCATATTTGAAAAAGTCATAAAATGTGGAATTTCTAATTTATAGAATTTTTTTTTTTTTTTGGCTTGGTGGACATGGAAATATATAGCAGGATGTAATATAATACAAATTCAAGCAATGGATGCTTTTATTCCCTTTAATGTAATTCTTCATATAGTGTTTGGAACAAAACAAAGTGAACAAATGCACATAAAATAATTGTTTTCATAAAAAATCATGCATTTGACATATTTGAGTGGTTTGGACCCAGAGCACCACTGGCATACGTCAGCATTTAATTATGTACCAACAATTAATAAGCAACATTTTAAATAGAAATAAAATCATATTTTCATAATCATGTTGAATGTTGCATTTAGTCTGGTATTGGTGCAGTTTTGGTAGCAACAGTAAATACTGGAATAAAATGGTTGTGCCTTCATCCATGTATGCATGTTTCATTGTCTCTCAACACAGTCAGTTTTTATTATTATCTTCTTCAATTGTGAGATCTTTCTTCATGAAATCATCTGCATGACCCTCTCCATTCTCTTCCTTTTCCCCTTCTTCATTCTTTTTACTGCATAAGGATGTTTCTTCAGTCAGCATCTACATTGCAAATGAAACAAAGTAATTTAATTATATATATATAAAATTGAATATATATATTGCATTTCATCTTACTGATGGGTCTGGAACTGGGGATACAAATAGTCTTGATACCATAGGTTTTGGATTCCTATCCAATGTTTGCTGATATTTTATATAAAGTTCATAAGTGTTCAGTTATTACCAACTGACCAAGACATAATAGAACCAGTCTTCACCTTGACAGATTTGAAAGAGTAATATACCATTTGAGGGAGAAACGAACGGAATACCACCTGAAGTTCTAAAGCAATGTGACCTGAATAATATTCCGGAGTTGTGAAACAAAGCCTTGATGAAAGGGAAGAAAGCACTAGAGTGGCTAGTTCTGAACATTGTTCCGACACCAAAACTTCAACTATTGTAGCCCATTACAAGTCATGTTTTTTATATCCAAATATGTTGCATGTGAATAATTAAAGGAAAAAATGGGTGCTGAAGTCCTTTGGACTATATTGTTTGTAATTATTAATCAAAATAGTTTTTGGTGAATCATAGTTACATATCATTATGGGTTATGATGGAAGTAAAATGTTGACATGTTTAGTGGAGACTATGTGCATGCCAGTGAGGATACACATGGAAATAAAATATTTTTCACAAAATGGCACTTACAGTAGATCCAGGCTACAAAATACCGTTTTGAGATTGCGCGACATAAAATAGTTCATCCAAAAAAACATCAACTGACATACAAGAAATAAATAATGCACTGTATGATATAGCCAATACTCAGCACAACATGGAAAGAATCTCTATAGAATAGAATGTTAGTGATCTCTGAAACTTGCAAATATCACTACGTGCTCACAACTTCACTAGTTCGTTGGTCTGCCACTAGCAGTGCTGCGTTCATAGTTTGTGCTGGAGACCCATTATTGTCCACCAGATGGCACCTCCCGCACTCACAGGCTGGGTTTTCAAGATTTTATTGGTTGAAAATAGCTCAGGATTCTTTTGAGGCATGGAGCACATACAACGATCAACAGTCTAAAAAAATACATCCAAACATTTTTTTTAATACATGAAAAATGAATACTTGCACATAAATCTATGAACATTATGATACATAACTATCAAGTGGACACATTATATTATGGCTACTAAACAGTTTGCTGGTTTGGGCGGTATACAAATCTACTTTATAGGTTGTTTTAAGAAAATGTGCACACATTTTCCGTTCAATCAATTATATATTTTTTGCCTATAGTTGCATGGAACATGGAATGTGTAAATTAAAGAAAAAGTAACTGCAAGAATTTTTGAGAAAATAGACAAAAATGTGAAAATTTTGCATTTTGGGGGGCCCTGAGGATGATTCAATCAAAAATAGATTTCTTGTGTCTATACAAAATCAGTAAAAAAAGTTACTTAAGAGTTTCTTTTAAAAATATGCAAAATGTGACAATTTACCAGTTTGGGGGGCCATTAGAAAGATTCAATCAAACACAGATTTCTCATGCATAGTGGCAGTACCCAAAGATATGTTTATGCCAAATTAGAGAAAAAGTTGCTGAACGGTTTCAGAGATATGGCAGCTAACGGCAGAGTGATGGCATAAGTCCGTTGGACTTTCGGCCAAAGAACTAACAAAAGGCAACATTTTGATGTGCATCTAGGAGTTAACAGAAACTACTAGTAACTATTTGCAATTACAATTAAACTTTTAACATCAGTGGTTTACACAGAATGCAGTCTCAAAGTGGAAGATTCTAATGAAATCTCTAACATCTTCTCCATGAGACGGAGGCTTAACCAATAATTGTGCAGCAAACAAAGTTTCCAGCACGTCATCAATTCCTTCTAACTCAAAGACCTGTCATGGAATATGAGTCGGTAGAATCTTGCAAAGTCAATATACCATACTGTTCTGCATGCTATAGTAGCAATAATACAGTGAAGAATAAAGAGCTGTATTTTTCCGTTTTCCTGTGAATAGACCACAAGTGAAACTGCGGATGGGATGGGTCGAGTCATACCGACTGGGTCTGGGGAATCTCTTTCTTTCCGAACTATGAAAACAACCACCTGGAACTGCCAAACTTCTTCTCATTACACAAGAAATACATGTACACACTGACTACGTTATCAAAACTACAAATATTCTTATAATGATCAAAATCTACAAAAAACAATTTTTTGCAAAGCCAAGCCACCATACCCGGTAGGCGTAAACCACAAACTATCCATAAGATGGTGATGTTGATTTGATATGTTCACTGCCCCGGCAGCCAGTACAGTCTGTTTCGTGAAGATTGTATATATTAGTAACGTGTTATTAAAAATACTGTAGAATTTTATCCCAATACTCTGCTATTTAGGCCAATTTCCAGTGGTTATAGGAACCTTGCAGGAGAGTTGGTGAGCTTCAATCTCGCATGTAGCACAGTTAAAGATTGTTTAAGAAAATGTGCACACATTTTTTTTTCTCATTTTGCCCCTAAAACCCTCTCCCAGAATGAGAAGAAGAAAGATATGAACTATGATAAAATTTTATTTGTTCACAAGGTACATATACATAGCATGCATTTTGACTTAAAAACAGTAGCAATTAATGACACAATACTGATTGAATTGGAGTGAAGTAATAGCTGCAACATGTATAGTAAAACATCTGAATAATATTCCTTATAATTTTGGCTAAATATGCTTTAACCTTTTCAAGTATACCTAAGTTATTTTATTTTATATATTATTTTATACCTAAGTTATTATATTTTAACCCTCAATCATCTTTGTATTGCATTGATAATTATGTCTATTGCTGTTTCTCAGGTTCTGCCATTGCAGTAAGGATTCCCATTACACTGTGAGTTCGAAACCTGGACCGGACAGGCATGATATTTGGTGTAAAACCTGGCTCTCAACATTGGGGACTGTGTATCCCTCGTGACTCGGAGATCACATTAATGTCAGTCCCGTCTCAATTTGGGACGTAAAAGAACCGAGGACGGCAAGCACCCTGGCAGTGACCACCCTCGGTGCCAGCATATAAAGGTCGGTTTAGCGATAATGTTCTAAAAATGCTGACTAGTTGAATGAGACCTCATAAGATCATTACAATGTAACCACAATAATACAAACTAGTCAGTTAATAGAACATTGCTGAGTGCTGGAAACGACTAGGAAAACAATAGTTACAGCCCACAGAGGCATTCTGTTTGACACTAGAACAATGGCAGGCAGTGAGCCATGGTTAGTCCAGTATACAGACTTACAGCATAATCTCTGACACCAGGCCGCTCCACTCAGCCATCCCAGTCATGAGAGATAGGGCAAAGTCCACTATTCAGTTATAAATTGAGATCAGTGGCCCAGGTTACTGCAGGAGGCTTACAGCAGTAGGGAAATAGTAGACAAATTTAGCATTTTTCTGAGGTGCTCTTAGAATGATTCAATCAAATACAGATTTCTTGTGTATAGTGGCGCTACCACATGAAATGTCTGCAAAATCAGAGAACAAGTTACTGAAGTTTTAGAAAAAATAGGCAAAATGTGAAAATTTACTCTTAGAATGATTCAATCAAATACAGATTTCTCGTGCATAGTGGCAGTACCCTAAGATACGTCTATACAAAATTAGAGAAAAAGTTGCTGAACGGTTTCCGAGATATAGCAGATAACAGTGCACAACAGACGGCGGATGCAGATGGCATAAATCCATTGGACCTTCGGCCCAAAAGACTAAAAAGGGAGTATTTTTTAAATGGTCGAAAGAATGGCCTTTAGATGTTATTTTATGTACAAGTTGATGGTTTGAAATATCTTTAATAAAAAATTGATAAAGGGGATTGCACTAGTCAAATTAACTGCTAACAAGAGCAGTTGTAATAGTTTTAAGACAGAGGTCGGCAACCTGCAGGCCACAGGCCAACTGCAGCCCGGAAAGCTACTTCATGCGGCCCACGGACTAAAAGTGAGGTTGCATACTATATGGCCTACGGGATGACAATACATACATTTGCGTGGTGCACCTTCCATGGGAGTAAGAAAAAAAGGAGTTGTTTCGCTGATTGGAAAGGTTCGACACAATGCAAGCAGGTGCCACTGCAAATTTGTTTAGGCCCACTGGATCATCTATACAATAAGAAAGCCTACGTAGCAAATCGATGAAAATGCAAAATGTACTGGGCGCTGTCGTGAAGACAGTGAAGTTTGCGAACTACGTTTGCTCGTGTCCTACACCTCCAGCAGTTCAAGTGCCTTCTGGCAGAGATGAATTCGCAATATCAATATCTCCTACACTACTGCTATGTCACCTAGTCACTTATTTGGCCCTCCATTCAAAAAGGTTGCCGGCCCCTGTTTTAAGAAGACCAGAAAGAGACAAAATCAAATTAATATGGCAATAGTTATGAATATCATAAAAAACAGCAACGACCTATCTGAGAAATGTTTTCTAAATATGTTAACTTGTAGACTCCATGCTCAGACTTCAGCATAGGTGTACGGGAACAAAACTAATTAGTCATTCTGCTTCTGTGTATGAATACTATTATATGGGAAACTGTTGTATCAGCATTTAGCTTTACAATAATCAGTAATACCATGAAGATATCATGTGACTTACACCAAGGGCTGTGGCAAAGTATTCCGCCTGTGTGGCGAGTTGATACAACCGACCATTCTCTTGAGTGAGTTCTTCCACTTGTTTGTGCAACTGCAACAAAGAAGATTAAGTTGGTATTGTGCGCTGGTTGTACATTATATCATTGCTTTTAAATTTGACATACTTGAGATAAATTGTAATTTTAGTGACATTAACAGAGACTTTTCTCATGAAAATTTACAAGGAAATAACAAAGATTGCAGCTTTCCAAATTCCAATGGAATCTGCATTCAATGCAATTTTCTATCTACGTGACACTGAACAGCTGGTGCTGTCCAGCATGTCTACTCAGACCCAAATATATGTAATAAGAAAAGAAATGTGATTATTCAAACATGTTTTTGTGAAAACACAATGAACTCGCTAAACTTATATCAATACAATTTTATGTTGTATCTTGATTAAGCTGAAGTTGAGGTCAACTTGAGTGCAGTTAGTTCAGGGCTGTTTGTAGGTGAACTCTACACACTGCATGCAGTGTGCCTATCCACTTTGCATTTAAAATCGTCTACATCTTTCATTTTTAGAAACATGTGCATCGTTGTATCGAACATTCACATGAAGATTTAAATTTTAAGAATCACTGACATTAATGCTTGGATTAACATTAAATAATAATTTGTCTGATTTCATCAAAACTACATTAAAGAAACAAAAAAATCCAACTGAGAATGCACCTTGAGTGAAGGGTCTGGGTTGTGAAGTTAACATTCATTTATACATGTGTTTACATGTGTTCACATGTGTTCACATGTGTTTACATGTGTTCACATGTGGTCAACAGGAAGTTCTCAATCTGTTATCACTGTCTTGACATCTGTGATTAGAAAACTACACATTGAATTCCACAGTCAAGATTGGAGATCCCTTATCTATATAAAAAAGGGTGTGTATGTTTATTATGTTTAAAAGATAGAATACAGTATATCTGTTTTATCCACACATTCAATAATATTGCCGAGGTGTGAATAAAATTATAGATAATAATAACCTTTATTGTTACATAATGTTATAAATATACAGTATGCAACAACTGGAATGAAGTAACAAATTTGCTTATATTCCTTATTCATGTGCTCAAGTTATAAGTAAATCATAATTCGTGAAAGAGAACAATTGCCATCATGATATTCTAACTAATTAATTAACAGTACAGTATAAGTGTACCAATGAAATTACATAGTCAATGCACATATATTGGTGATAAATTGTCTTTGAATAAATGTGTAATACAAATATAACAAGGTGCATCATAACATAACAATAAATTCAAAGTAGAAACAGAAACTATAATCTATATTACTGATTATGCAGAAGCTTGACCCTTTTTGAAGATATGTAAAGTTGCACAATATTGTAGAAAATTATTTATAACAAAAGTATTCAAAATTTTAGGATCAACATAGGTCAAAGATAATTGTCTGCAATTCGTTTTGCAATATGGTATTTCATATGCTATTATCTGCCTTGTAGTATATTTATGTGTGATTATTTGCAGAATAACTATACCATTAAATATATCTGATAACATACCTTTATTATGCTTGAATACTAGAATACAGCATAAGTATTTATTTATCTGATAGATATTCATTATCTGTAAAGATATAAATAAAGGCTCAGTGTGTTCAAAAAATCCTACATAACTAATTATGCGCAAAATTCTTTTTTGCACTATATATATTTCAGCTAAATATATACTCGGGACACTTCCCCAAACAATATTACAGTAGGTAATATATGGGTAGATAAACATATAATATAGATTTACCAATAGGCTTTTATCTAATTTGTTCATCACCTTTTATATAACGCCAATATTCTTAGATATTTTATTTGATGTATATTTAATGTGAGCGCTCCAGTTCAATGTGTTATTTATAAATAGACCCAGAGATGTTTTCTTCTTTACAGTGTCAATTTTTATACCGTCTATGTAAACGTTGTTATCCTTCTGTCTTATGCTATTCATATTACTAAAGGTCATTGTATGAGTTTTCCGTATATTTAAAGAAAGTTTAGTAATTTTAAGCCATAGAGATAGTTTTTTATTTCAGAGTTCATAGCAATTTCCATTTTGTGTATATTGTTGCCTTGTATAAAGATACTTGTGTCATCAGTAAACATGATAGTAAACATTATGTCAGATAAAGCAGTCAGGTCATTTATGTAGATAAAAAAGACTAAAGGACCCAAAATTGATCCCTGTGGAACACCACGTGTTATATTGTTATGGGTGGATTTTGTTCCGTTAAATATAACTTTTTGTTGCCTGTTGGTTAAATAGTTAGGTATCCATTCTAGTATGTTTCCCCTAATTCCATAATTTGCTAATTTTCTCAATAAGATATTATGATTAATAGTATCAAACGCTTTGGTGAAATCCAGAAATACCCCAATTACATGTTCTTTGTTATCAATTACCTTACTAATGTTATCCATTAGCATTGAAATAGCCATATCAGTGGAATATCCTCTCCTAAATCAAAATTGAAAATTAGACTGGATTTTTTGTTTTGTTATATAATTTACTAATCTGCTATATATTAATTTTTCAAAAACCTTTAAAAATACAGTCAAGATAGATATCAGCCTGTAGTTGTTAATTACTAATGTTGTATCACCATTTAAAAATACCGGGACTATTTCAGCTATTTTTAGTTGATCAGGAACATATCCTTGATCAAACGATAAGCGTACAATGTAACATAACAGTTGAAGTAGGTTGGAGAGGGCCTGCTTAAGAATGATAGGTGTTATTCCATCCCATCCAGATATAGTTTTTATGATTCTGGATAATTATTTTTATCTCATCCAGAGTTGAACATTGAATTTCTATAACTCCTTTGAGATAATGATCAGGACTCCCTGATACAACTGGTATCGTATCAGCCAACTGGGTCTATATTCGTAAAATATTCATTAAATTTATCAGCTCTGGGCTTTTTATTTTTTGTTAATTTACTACCAATTAGTAACTGGTCATTAGATATAATTAGTTCTTTCCTTCCTATAATAGTCTTTAGAATTCTCCAGGTTTTTTGTAAGTTGCCTTTGTACTTATGAAGTTCATGTCGGTAGTATGCTCTTTCTGCTGTTAATTTAAATGTTAAATTTATTTCTATATCTTTTGTAATTAGTTTCATTGTAAACAGTTGGTTTTTAAGAAATACTTATACAATTTGTGTTTGGTTCTAATGGAATGTCTAAGTCCCATAGTAATATATGGTTTATGTTTTCTTGCCCTTTTAGTTTTTTAATAAGTGGAAATGATTTATTGTATACAAATTAAATTTCATTAAGGAACTTAGAATAACTTTCTTGAGGATCTCTGGAGGCATAAATTTCATTCCATCTTATCTGATCAATACTTTCTTTAAATTGCATCTATGTAATCTTGAGTTTCCGTGTGGTTGGCATAATTAACTAAATTAATGTTAAAATCACCCATTATGTAATACTGTTTATTTTCAATCTTAAGAGTTTCTATAAAATTCATAACATGTTCAGTAAAAGTGGTAATGTTTGTACTAGGTGGTCGATAGACAATACCAACAATTGTATTTTCCTTCATATTATTATTATATGTCGTAGACTGAGTTTTGATATCAATAAACACACATTCCAGACATTCGGTTGATATTAATTTCTGATAACTCAGTAAACTCAAGGGAACTATGAACATACAAGGAGACACCACCTCCCTTCTTGGACGAGTAATAATTTAATTAAATAATTTTATACTCAACGATAAGAAATCACTCAGTTTACCAATGTTCTTTGATAAGCTTCTAATATTTAAATGCACAAGTGAGAATTCTTCCTCACTAAGATTATTTCTTTTTATAACATCTGACATCATTGATGTCATCGTCAAGAAAATATTTAGTATTTGTAAAATTAAATAAATTACAATCTGGATCTATATTCCGCATTGCAGCGTTACAATTCTCATAATTACGTACGTCACCTGCATATGCCAAAGTAGTAACAGGTAACTGGCTCATGATAGTTATATGTTTTATATACATACACAAAAATATGGTACACAATAATGCTTATATAATTACATATAGGATTGCCAAGTACTTTTATAACATACAGTGTTGTGGGACAGTTGTTAAATTGAAGTGAGCTAGTTAGAATAATCAAAGTAAGTGATCCTGAAATATCAGAGAAACAACTTGCCATCACCTGTTTATTCTCTCTAAGTGTTTCCTGAAGTGCTGCTCTCCGGCGCTCAGCCAACACTTTCCAGTAACCGTCTGGCACTTCTTCTGTCAAAAGTAAACAATACACACAATAATGATGAAACTGGGCGTCTGTTCAGTTTCGCTTTGTAAACTGTTACAGTCAATCTGTAATAGCTAGGGTTACTGGAAGTGTCATAAACTGTCTTAAGGGTAGCCTCTGGTCCTAAAGTAACCATGAGCCATATCTTGGTGAAAACTCATATCTTCATAAAATTTCAGGATTATATTAGTTGGGTGAAGGTTGTTGAACATGTAAAAAATTGGCTAATTTGCATAACTGTTGCCATGACAACAATGATTTATGTGCCTATGGATGTATGCCCCCATGGGAAAAATTATTTAGAGTAAGTGATAGCAAATATCATTATACTATTGCAATAAGTTGTTTAATGGAATGTTACTTTGTGCAATAAGGAGGTTTTGGGCTCTGACGTCAAGTGTTTTATGTGCCATTCAGGTGAAGAATTTTTTTTATATTCCCTAATTGATTGACCCATGTATACAAACCCTTAGAGTAAAGCTGACATTCAAAATACCTCATTGCACCTGAAACATTCCACAACGGCCAAAACAAAATATAAATCATCTGATTACACGTATTTGTAATCAGAATCTTGAAAAATTGTATGTATTGGGAATGCATAACAACATGTTAATCCATTGGAAAATTTTGAAATCCCCAAATGACAAAAAAAATCAAATTAAAGAGCAGCGGCTACCCTTAAAGGTGACTTTGATATATTATTGACTTCTGAAATGTCACAAAACTGTGTAATACTACAGTTTGATTTACATTAAAGTCACCACTTGTGATCTGTGGTAAATTTCATATAAGCTTCAAGAAACAAGTTTTTTCTCAGTGAAAAAATTAAAAAAATCAAGTTTAATATTTCAATAAATATTGCAAAATATAAACCATTGGCAACATTTATTTATTTACATAATTGTTTAGATACATCAAAAACTACAGTTCATGCATGTGGTCATGCATAAGCTGTGTCTACTATCACCAACATGGCTTTGGTAATGAAAAAGATTAAACCTTTCAACATCAAGTCATATGCCTCCTCTTCCTCACTCCTGGAGTCTTCCTGTAGTACGTCCTTACAGGTTGTGTGACAACAACACATACAGGTTGCACCACCTGCATCTAGTGTAGCTGCTCTGTGTGAGGACGGTGTAGAGGCATTGTCACAGTATACTCTCACTGAGCCTGCAGGAGAACGTCGCATAAGATGTGGCTGCAGCTTTGCTTTCTTCGTCATCTTCTCATTTCTCATATCAGCATCTCCTCGCATACGTTTCTTGCTTGCCTGTCACCATGAAAACAACAAATAGACATTTAACATTATTATTAGGTAAAGATAGTGCAGACTGTGTATAAGTTAACTGTGACCTTACCTTACCTTACCTATCCTCTTCAGGCATTGTGACCTATAAGGCTGCTGTGCGACTCCGCCATCTCGCCCTGTCAACGGCTATGTGTCTGGCTTTGCTCCAAGTTGCCCAGCCCAGTTGTTTTCGTTCTTTTTCCACTGTGGTTCTCAACTTGACCAACTTTTCTTGTTCCTTCTGGCATCCATGTCAGTGCTGTCAGGCAGTGAGTGGTTGTGGTCCTTCTTTCTCAGCACATGCCCAATGCAATTCCACCTTCTTCTATGTACTTCTGTGCTGATCTGATCTTCTGTTGTTATGTTCTCAATGTATTTGTTCGAAATTACTACTGGCTATCTAATTTTAAAAATTCTTCAGAGACTGTGACCTACCATTCTAAAATGAGAAGCTTCTTGCTCGTGCTCATTACGAGCAATGAGCCAAAACAGAACTACAAATTCAGAGTTTCCAACGAGAAACGATCCAAGATTGTTTTCATGTGTTAGTTGTGTAAATGGCATACATGTTACCCAAAAGTGTTTATTTTGATGTTTTGTGACACTTATCATTTTGTTTTAATTGCTGGTAATGTTCTAGGTATGATAATGGTCCGTATTCTCTTTGAGCATTCTATGTTAGATATCACCAGAAAAAAGGATTTCTTTTCTAAGCACTGACATAATTCTCATTGAAGATTTTCCCTAAAAATTAAATGTGTCCAGGCTGTGTCTTACTTTTGTCACGACGTAGGCAGTTGGCTTTAGAAGCTCTCTAGTGATCGGCAATTTGTTTCTAGGCCTGCGACTCATGCATAGCTGGACTGGTGACATATTACAGCTTTCCAGCGGCGTAGTGCGGTAATCTAACAAGGCCAAGTGTTTGCCTGTACACTTTTGCCAAAGTCGTTTCACGAGATTTTTGATTTGTTGCATCATCCCTGGCCAGTAAAGTGCTTCCCGTGCTTGTTGCTTGCATTTCGTTGTGCCCATGTACGACTCGTGTATTTGTGCAAGCATGTTTGATGTCATGCTTGGTGGCACCACGATTCTCATATCTTTGTACACTACACCGTCAAATAGGGAGAGTTCGTCACGTATTGTCAAGTACATTCTGATTGTGGGCGGTGTCTCCTGCTTTGTATCTGGCCAGCCCTTGAGGATTATAGCGTGTAGTTCGTTCAGTTCATCGGCTGTGCATTCCTGGAACTGCTTGTATCGTGTAGATGTTACGGCGATGAAGTTGATCATATTGACCATGACAGGCTCAATATCGGGTACTGTATCAGGCAGGTGGGCACGACTCAGTGCATCTCCCATAGGGATTTCCTTGCCTGACTTGTATGTCACGTTCAGGTCATACGGTTGCAGTCTTAGCAACATTGCTTGTAGCCTCATGTGCGCTGATAGCAGTGGCTTTACGCATATAGCCTGAGGTGGTTTGTGATCGCTCTGAACCGTTGTAGTTTTTCAAAAGATGTAGTAATGGAATTACTTGCAGCTATGCACGATAGCTAACATTTCCTTTTCCAGTTGAGCATACCTCATCTCTGTTGGTGTGAGCGCTCTCTTGTAGGAGGACTCCTCCTAGTCCGTTGCTACTCGCATCACACTGTATTGTGACATCTTTTGTCACATCGTAATATGCCAACACTGGCGCACTGCAACAAAGTTCCTTCAGCTCTTTGAAGCTTCTCTGTTGTGGCTTGTCCGAGTGAAAATCGACATCTCGTTTCATCACATCTCACGAAGTGGAGCGTCCACTGTACTCATGTTCGGGATGAATTTCGACAGATATTGGACAAATCCAAGAAATCTGCGCACGTCTTCCTTGCTTTGGGAACTGGCATTTTGTGTACTGCACGTATTTCTGTGGATCTGGTTGCAAGCCCTGGTCTGTCACCAAGTGTCCAATGTAATTCACCTTCAGATTCCATTCTGTTGCTCTCTCTACGACTTTCCTGATGATCTTGTCGTGCTCCTGTGGCGTTTTGCCTGCGATCAGGATGTCGTTCATGATGGCCCGTGCGCCATCGATGTCTTCTAGCATGTCGTCCATGATTCGTTGGTAGATCTCTGGAGCCGACTTTATGCCAAACGGGAGGTGTAACCACTTGTATCTTCCGATCGGCATGTAGAAAGTCGTTAGAAGACTTGATTCATAGTCGAGTTTGATCTGCAGAAATCCCAACTTTGCGTTAATTTGGAGAACATTTTGGCACCTGGCATTGATGCTACCACTTCTTCCACTGTTGGAATGGTGTAGTGCTCTTGTCTAATGGCATTGTTGAGGTCTTTGGGATCGGAACAGATCCTCAACTTTCCATTCCAGATCAATACAGTAGGGTCGATCTTGAGGGGAATACGTCCCTGGGTGCGTACCTGTAGTTTGCTTCAGCTCAGGATCCTTGTCGAGCTCGTTGATGACAGTGTGTATTCTCTCAATCAAGCATAGTTGCATGCTAGCATGCCCTGATAACAATGGTTTCGGGTCTACATGTACGATGTAGTACTGTACCTCAACGCATTTGTTTTTGTACCGAGATGGGAGTGTGACGTAGCCTTCTACCTTAAAAGGTGATGAGTGTACGATTTAAATTTGCGAGCGGTCTTTGTGATTGGGTGATTGCAGTGCATATTTCTGTATACATTGTATGGCATCAGAGATTTTGTAACGCCGGTGTCTATCTGCATTTTGATGTGTGTTCCGTTTACATCTTTACATGTGCATCACCGTCATCATCTGAATGCTCAAAGCCAAAAATGTCCTCAACTACATGGGCGCTCACCTTGTTGCAGCACATCGATGCAAAATGTTCCTTCTTATGACAGTAGTTGTACTTGCTGTCCTTAACGGGGCAACATTCGTGCGATATGTTGTACCCGCATTTCTGACATATCCGTTGATCCTGGCATCTCGCTTTCTGTTTCACATGGTCTTTGTGGAATCTAGACTTTGACCAGTTCCTCGAACGTCCAGGTATCCTCGGTTTTCCCTAACCTCCAATGTTCACGGCTTGAACTGTGGGGTCTTCATCGACGTTTTCTGGGACGTCTTGTAGTTCTGGCCAATATTTATGGCCATGTTTAGAGTCAGTTCGTCTCCTTTCTCTAGACATTTCTCGCGGACCGCGGCTTGTGATGATCTCAGGACAATTGCATCTCTGAGCATGCGGTCTTCTTCTGCATAGCCGCAGTCTTTCACCAGAATTCGGAGATCCGTAACAAAGTTGTCAAACCTTTCACCTGGATCTTCTTTACGTCGGTTGAAAGTGACAGTTGCGCGGATTTGTTTTTTTATCGGTGCGACATACTTTCATCGGTGCCTTGCAGAGTGGCGTTTTCTGCCGGATCGTCACCCGTCGCTGGCATCCAGGTAAAGGTCTCGCATATCTAATGTCCTTTGTTGCCGATGTACATCATGAGGTAGTTTACCTCCTGACCTTCAGGTTTCGTTGCAAACGGGCCTTTGAACGTACACTTGCAGTGCTGTTTGATGCGCCGTCATTCCTTGTCTAGATTAGCCGCTTGCCAATTCTGCAGGGTTTTTCACCAGTGTTTGCCATGTTGACAGCTCGTTTCACAATTTATCGTTCTCCGGTAACAAAACTCACTGCGTATCAATGCCGTGCACCGGCATGGAGTCTGCTAGTCGCCCTGGTCAACTGCGCTATATATTGCTTGTCAGAGCTAAGGTATTTAGATTTCAGAGATGTTACAACTTTCACATGTAATGCATAAGTCTTGTTAGCGTTGAAGCTGTATCCAGTCCTGGGGCTTGACAGGCACATGTATTTACCCCACTTGAACGAAATCATAGATCCACTTATGGCATGGTACAAGGTGACAGTCATATTGTTAAGTATCAAGTAAATTAGTTTTATTTCTGTGTTGGGTCCATTTTTGATCTTACGGTTTTTACTATTATAGGAACTGAGAACAACACAATCATATATATTGTATAAAACATGCATGACATATAAAAAGGTAAGTTCTTATATAACGCAATATCCAAACCTTAGGACTGATCAACTTTAGTGTTTTACTCCCTGGCAGACCTGTTCAATCAAACACCATCTTGACTTCTCTGAGAAGCATTTAGCCATGAAGATTATTCGTACACAAATATCCACAAGTCTGTAGCCAGGTACTCAATCATAAATATTGCTGAGAATATTGCTGAGTGAATTGTAGTAACATACAGGTAGAATAAATTAACTTGCCCAAGAGTCAAAATCTCAGCAAGAGGATTCAAACCTGGGTTCTCTTGATTGAGCGTTTGATGCTCTACCACCGTGCTCCACATATATATGTGATCCATCTTAACGAAATTAGTCGGATGTCGGTAAAACTTATTTTCCGTAAATGCCGTTTATGTTAAAAAAATTGCGAATCTACAGATTTTTTAGATTTCCCCGTAAAATGATTCCTTAATATTCGTTTTATCGATTGCCACTACTGCTACTGTCTCATTAATTCTGTTTTATGTATTTTAATGTCATTTCTGAGGAGCTGTGCGAAGTGTCCCGCTTGGTTTCTGTAAAACAAAGTCGAAAATGCCGCTAATTGCACGCATTCTTTGCTGTCGTTTTTGGGGTGATCCCTAACAAATCGGATATACCCGCAAAGCTTGACACGTCATCTTTCCAAATATGGGCATATATATGCTAATAATTGCGAACTGTGACCTACAGAAGGCAGGGAACACACCCCCATTAATGCCAGATGTGTAAACTAGTTCAGATCACGTGGTAGCAACGCAACCACGTGATGCAAGCGGTTTCATGCATTGGTTCAGTGAAGAGGTAATTTGAATACTTCTCTATGCACGCAGGTGTTCTGTGTATTTTCACCGCATCCGCACTGTCACTTGTGACCCAGTTAGTTGTTTATAACGAAGCAACAATGGTGTTCGGCGTAGCTTCGAAGATGTGCTCTGTCCAAGCCCAGTCGAGGAGGTTGCCTCTATTAATGGACCGACTGGTTAGTAGGAATCTGAGCGTCGCCGGAGACTGACCCTGTTGTTGGATCGTCTGGTGAACAGGAGCCACAAGAAACTACTGTGGCTACACTTGAGCAGGCAGACAGGGTCCATCGAACCTGTTCCCTGCACCCGAGCGCGCCGTGCCGATACCACACAAAGGAGGATGTGGCCGGTCTGGAAGCTACACTTGACTTACTGGACATTGTTACCGATCTGTTGTCGTTATGTAGTTAATTTGTTTTTTTGGTATTAAAATTCTTGTTAAATATGACTATCTGTTGTATTTTACTATGAAGATTACAAAAAAATGTCATTGTATTTATGTTTTCAGCAATTTGAATAAGTTGTTTTTAATAAAATAATATAAAATTAATAATAAAAACAATAACATTCTTACTGACCCATTAATGACAGATACCTCTAAAAAAAATTATGTATAATGGTATAAGAGCTGCCAGTTTCCCTTTTCTTAACAATGCCAGTAATTACACAAGCAATTAATTTGTTGCTAATTTATGTCTGACAAAGGTTTTATTTGTATATTAATGTAGTGTCATGAGGATGCCATTATCGTCAAGTGTTCAAAATATCATCCATATATGACAATGCTAACTAAAGCATAATGTATAATAGTGCAGCATAGTTTTAGGTTTTCTAACAATAGTGGTAATTACACAAACAATTAATTGTACTGCTATTTTATTTCTAACAAAGATATTATTTTCATATTAACAGAATGTCTTCAGAATGCCATTTTCTCGGAGTGGTCCAAATTTCAACAAGATTTGTCCATGGTAACAAAGGTACATTACTTGAAACACAACAAATATGTTGCTTAAACTTGGAAGACCATTTTCTGGGATTGAAGACTTCAACCCCACGCATGTTTGGCAAGCCGTAACTTCAGTTATAATTGAGATATCTTCTTGTACGATACATAGTATGAAAGCTGAGAATCTGCTCTTTCAAACGACGTCAATAACTCAATATTGAAAAACACCGACATGTGACTCATTTTGTTAAGATGGGTCACATATACTGTTAATTCCTTTACCTGTGTGGCAGGGATTGATCTGGTCAGTCCATTTTCATCCACAGATGGCTGAATCCACTTCAAAGATGTTCTCTTGGATGTTTTCTGCAAATAGGACAACAATGGCTTAAGGCGGCTCAAGAATTACATGAACACGTCTCAAATTTGGCAGTGGCATTTTATTTCTTATGACAAGAATTTACTGCAAATGGACCGTATAATCAAATCATAATAAAAAAATGGGCCAAGTGGCCCTGAAGTCCTTTGGACTAATACGTATATACGGCTGACCAAATGAGTGATAAGTCGGAAAAATTGTAACATTGTTTTCTTACATCCTTGTAAAGGTTTGGTAGGGTGCTTTACACGGTTTCAAAAATTATGACTGCTACAAAAATTGGGAAAGTTATGGAGCATTGAACATGGTAGGGATAAAAAAGTGAAAATGAAGAAAACGGCTGTTGAAGTTTTACATTATATATGCAAATGGATTGCATGGAAATATTACATGCACAACATTTAAATGTGGCATACAGTATGTAATATGTATGTTATGTTGCAATGATACACTGGAAGTACAAATGTGCTGCTACAAAGACTTATCAAGTTATGCCAGATTATGTCTTCATGTGTAAAACTAAGAGGACAGATTATTTGAGAGCAAAAGGTAAACTCATTGTTTGACACAGTTTAAAACCTACAGGCAACTGTCCAGTTTAACAGGGGTCTAGTGGCTTAATGCTGTCTGTTGACACAATCTACTGCCAGTGACCAATTACACATTAGTCACAGTTTCCATCAAACAATAACAGGCAGAGAATCTTAGCTCCACAGCTGGGTGTAATACACAACCAGAGCCACCACTGATTCATGGTCAAGTAGATTAGCTCAATGCACCAACTAAGACAATACACAACACTGTGAGTGACAGTGTCCAGAGTGAGGCCTAAGCAGTGTCCTCATTGCTGAATAGATCAATTAAACCTGCCAAGTGGGTGACATTCTGCACAAGTGTTCATTAATCCTTAGTGAATGTTCAGAACACCAGACTGACCACATACCTAAACAAAGCGATTGTAATAGGTGAAGAACAGGCAGTGTTCAAATAGGGGTATTGGTTGAATTGTATTTGTCTCGATGCAAAAGGCTTTATTGTGCCTTCATCGATTATAAGAAAGCATTTGATTTAGCAGACCGGTCCTCCCTGTGGTCTAAGATAATTTCATGCGGTATTAATGGTATTGTGTTGAAAGTTGTATACAACATGTACAAAAATGCTAAATCATGTATAAATCAGGGCCAGGCTGTGTCAGCCTTTTTCTCATGTGATGTAGAGGTATGGCAAGGAGAAAACTTGTGTCCTTTGTTATTTGCTATTTACCTGAATAATTTTGAACACTGTTAGTCACAATTATAACGGACATGACATGGCAGCTGGTTAAATTTACAACAACCTTAGGGATGATGATGTAGAACATGTATGTTCTACTATATGCTGATGACACTAGAATGATTCAATCAAATACAGATTTCTTGCTTGTGTATAGCGGAACTATGTCAACTCTTCTAATGGTTGAAATTTGGTTGTTTCAGGTGTCAACTATATTGTGAATCTGTAATTATTAGTCTATATTGATACAATTGATTTACACAGTACCATGTCTACACAAGGCATGGCAAGCGTAAACAGAACAGTAGAATGCATTTGATATAAATAAGTGTAGGATATTTCACTCTATAGTTGTCCAGAATATAAATTTTCTATGTTTGTCACCTACAGGTGACAGAATATAAATTTTCTATGTTTGTCACCTACAGGTTTCTACAGACAATACATCTTTAACCAATAGACACCACAGTCACACCATTTTATAATAATTAAATGAACAAAATAAACACAACTTGCAATTATAGAAAATCAATAGTTTTGAAGATATAGTTTAAAAGTGTTAGGCAACTGTTCAGTCCAACAGGGGTCAAGTGTGTCTACTCTGCCTGGGTGCTGTGACCAATTAAGGGGACACGATCTCCTCAAATCTATTTTCGTTATTTTTCAACCCAGCTTACTGAAATGTTAGGATAACATTAGTTATACATAAATTTTTTTTACAGATTTATTACAATTTTTTTTGTCCACCAGGTGGCGGTAGGGTCGCCCCCAACTTGAATTTTGGCTGATTCACCGTGATGGACATATCTGGAAAATGGATTGACCAAATACATTCAAACTTGGCACACCAATAGAGTACATACAATAGCAAATTATGAGTCTTTGATTTTTTTTTACTTTCCAAACAAAATTTATATGAATTTTTCAATCTTTGTTATTTTTCGAAAGTCAATATTTAATCAAAGTCATGATATTACATGGAATCCAAATGCTGTATCTAAAATCTAAATCTGTCATAATGTAGCCCATTATCATGGTGGGAAATGCTGAAAATTTCAAAGGATTCTGTTGATAAATAGCCGAGTTAGACAAAATAAGAGATTGCTTGTCGGCAAAAACATTTTATTGAGAAAAATGGCATTGAAGTTTCTCAACATTTCAATACAAAATTTCATATGCAAAAATAGAACTGCAGTGCTAACATTTCACACAAAGCTTCTACAGTTCATTGTCTTTCCAATGATGTATACTGTTCATCATTTGGGTGTGTGAAAATATGTATACAAATTAGACAAGACCATAAATATGTGACCGTCATCACTACACAATGGTACTACACGACTAAAACTACAAACTGTCTTTTTCCAGTTCATTGTCTTTCTAATAGTTCAAAGTTCAATTGAAACCACACAACATGTATTTCAACACCATCACAGCTGCCAACAAGATTGTTCACAAGAATGCACCACTAGCATAGTCTCTGCGTGTAGCTACAGCATCGGCTGCACGAGTGATCTTGCGAGCCCGTCGTGCAGTTCTTGTTGAAGCCTCAGCCTTTCCCTCAGCCTTGTGTAGGCGTTTTCTATCGGCCTTCTCGGCCAATGTGATCAGTCGCTCTCCTGAAGCGATGCCCATGGCATCACACAGACGCCGCATGGTCACCTCCACTCCACTGTTGAACTCCGTCACTGCAGTACATGTGGCGGATAGGACTCGCTGCAGGCTAACGAATCCTGTCTTCGGACACTTGGCCCAGATCTTGGAGTGGAGGCTCTCATTTGGATTCTGTGTCCTGCCTTTCAGACATCGCTCCAGGAGACTCTTGTCAGCAAGGCGGGTGTAGACGCCTTTGACGTGGATGGCGACTTCAGGCTTTCTCTTCGTCGATCCGGTCGGACGACAGCGTTGAGTTCAGCACTGCCCCACACGTAGTGCAGTATGTCTCGAACAGGCACACCAGGCCAAGGCGACGGTCGATGGCACGGATCTTCAGTGTTGGCTCACTGCACTCGAGACATGCCAGGCCGTTCACCAGTGTTGACATCATGCTGCAGCGAATGAATGATGTTTCAATGGGGCGTTGACGTTGCTCAGCAGCACTGATTCTCTCACACAGTGGCAGTCCCTGTCGGTATCCAAACTTTCGCTTGGTAGCCGAGATGGGGGTTGTTGCTACAGACGTTGATGGCTGAGGAGGCTCCATCTCAGAGTCAACCTGCATGGAAAATAATTTGTTATTAGATTGTACATCTGACAATATTATTAGCATAATATCAAAAATAAACATGGCATATGAGCTGGACAGGAATCATTGACATCAATAAAAACAAACAAAAATGACAATAATATAACAGACAACATAGTCATAGATAATAAAGTATATACTATAGTATAATAATAGACGTGAACGTCTGCAAAATTGAAAATGTAAACGTACAGTCACAGTCAGTGTGACCTAGTTCTAGTAAATTAGCCTAGTGTTATGGCTTCTTTGAATATCGGTGCCTGGATAATATTCAGCCTTCAAGTTCAGGCATTCCAAGTTGGCAAGACGTTACTATTACATAACATGTCTTAGATATTGTACCCAAATTATGTTGCCAGAACATATTATGAATAATAACCTGATGCAAACAATGATAGCTTATACGTACATCAAGTTCTGTCGACGAGGGCATCTGCTCAGCACTGTCTCCCGGCACGGGTGCATCGGCACTCGTGTCAGCTTCACTGTCGCCTTTCTCCGATTTGCGGATCAGCGACCGTGCCAAACTCAACTGTCGGCGTCTTGACATCGGTTTCATACCAAACTGCTGCTTGGCTTTCCCGTGTCTTCCTGACATCTTACGTAAAATACTATGAAGCGACTCGAAGCGAACAAAAACAGCTACGGCGAACAGAGAGGGGAATTTCCTTTGTGACGGCTTTCCAGGCTGACAGCCAATCAGCGCGCCCCACTCGGGGGAGTGTCCGTGGTTGACCAATCGTAGTGACGCTACCGCGTCACAGAGAGTCCTCTTCTAGGTCAAAATGCTCCAAATCTACCAGGGATTTTACAGAACCACTGCTACCATGATGCACTGCGAAAGTGAAGCTACACGTGGATACCAAATATGTTGGGTTGTTGACAAAGATGGCGGAGTATGCGGCCGCCAAAAGTGTCGTATTTTTCTATCGCGGTTGCGTAAGATTATCACTCTAAGACAATGGGCCTGTTATAAATGTTCGTTTTTATTGCATTTGGAGAATTTATTCATATGTATAAAACACACAGATCGACAGTTAGATAATAATAATATATTAATGACAAAATATGAAAATGACCAAAAAATCCAAAAAAATGTCTTTTTTAGGAGAGCGTGTCCCCTTAAAGATTAGTCAAGGTCTCAATGGACTGGGCTGTAGAGATTAGTCACAGCTGTTGATGTTGTGGCACAATACACAACATCTAATGTTGGGGGTGGTCTCAAGGGCCCTTCTCAAAACCACACCACTAGATAATGTAAACCTTTTGCACTTTGGGGGCCCCTTAGGTGCCCTAAGAATGATTCAATCAAATACAGATTCTTGTATATAGTGGCAGCACCCTAAGACACATTTATGCAAAATTAGAAAAAAAGTTGCTGAACAGTTTTTGAAAAAATAGGCCAAATGTTACATTTTTACCAGTTCTGGGGTCCTTGGAGGCCCTAGGGAGCCCTTAAAATGATTCAATCAAATACAGATTTCTCATGCATAGTGGCAGTGCCCCAAGATATGTCTATGCAAAATTAGAGAAAAAGTTGCTGAACGGTTTTTGAGATACGGCAGCTAACGGCGGACAGCGGACGGCGGACGCAGAGTGATGGCAATAGTCCCTTGGACCTTCGGCCAAAGGACTAAAAATGGGCCAAGTGGCCCTGAAGTCCTTTGGACTAATACGTCTATATGTGACCTCTGACCAAATGAGTGATAAGTCGGAACAATTGTAACATTGTTTTCTTACATTCTTGTAAAGGTTGGGTAGGGTGCTCTACGTTTTCAAAAATTATGACTGCTACAAAAATTGGCGAAGTTATGGAGCATTGAACATGGTAGGGGTCAAAAAGTGAAAATGACAAAAATGGCTGTTGTAGTTTTACATTATATATGCAAATGGGTTTCATGGAAATATTACATGCATGACATTCAAATGTGGCACACAGTGTGTATGTTATGTTGCAATGATACATTGGAAGTACAAATGTGCTGCTACAAAAACTTATCAAGTTATGCTAGATTACATCTTTATGTGTAAAACTAAAAGGACAGATTATTTGAGAGCAAAAGGTAGACTCACTGTTTCACAGTTTAAAACCTACAAGCAACTGTCCAGTTTAACAGGAGTCTATTAAACAATAGCAGGCACTACCACATGAAATGTCTATGAAAAATTAGAGAAAAAGTTACAGAACAGTTTTTGAAGAAAAAAAACTGCCCACAGAACTAATTATAGTTATTGTTAAGATGTTTAACCTAGTTCTATTATCTGACATTGTGTCAACAGATTGGTGTATTTGGATCATTAAGCCTATATAACAGTGTGACTGCTGCCTGGCTAAATGGATGCAATGGTGCTTTGAAGTTAGTTCTTCTGCCAACTATCCTTTTCACATAAGCCTATAGGTTTAGTAGCTGCCACACACTACTGAGCCTAAACTACCATGCAGGTGTGAAAAACGTGCTGATGTATTTTAACTTGACCCACTAATTAACTGTCCACCAAGCAGTAGCAGAACAGTTTATAATTATAATAATCCACAAGTTAAGTGGCAGTGGTCTTCCTTTTATCATTCATGTGATGTTTATTGTGAGCAGGGCGGACAAATGGTTATCATACATAGACAGGTACAGAAAGAAACTGACGTTTTCTATAAAAAGAACACGTTTGCCTATCAATGGCATGTATTTCCTATCGTTGCCGTTTCTGCCGGGCAGAAACAGTTTCAGATCATTAAGGGTTATGATGGAAGTAAAATGTTGATATGTTTACTGTTCACTTATTGCACTACGTCTTGCATTTAGAGGAATAATTATAATAGAAAATAAAATGTTGTGGCACATATTTTTAAATACATGCATTGATGAGAAACCGGGAATTACTTTTCTGTGGCCTAAGAATAACTAATTTCAATTAACTTTCTGCTTATATAAAACAACTGCCTAAAAATATATATCCATACAAGACACAGACTCCGCATGTGACAGATGTTTTGGGAATGGGAATAGTGTACTGTTTCTGGTACAATACACAAAATCTACTGTTAGGGGATAGTCTCTAGGGCCCTTCTCAAAACCACATCACTAGATAGTGTAAACATTTTGCATTTTGGGGGGGCTGTGTCAGCCTTCTTCTCATGTGATGTAGAGTTACCACAAGGAGAAAACTTGTCTTCTTTGTTATTTGCTATTTACCTGAATGATTTTGAACACTGTTAGTAATAATTGTAAGGGACTTGACATGGCAGCTGGTGAAATTTACAACCTTAGTGATGATGATGTAGAAATTTTCTTACAAATGTATGTTCTACTATAGGCTGATGATACTAGAATGATTCAATCAAATACAGATTTATTGTATATAGCGGAACTATGTCAACTCTTCTAATGGTTGACATGTGGTTGTTTCAGGATGACCCCTTAGAATGTAGGCACAACTGTCCAGGGGTCTAGAGGGTGCTGTGTCTGTTGACCCAAGCCTCTGCCAATTACAGATTAGTCACACTTTACACCAGCAGCCACAGTGACCCAAGCCTCTGCCAGTGGCCAATTACAGATTAGTCACACTTTCACCAGCCAGCCACAGTGAGGTGTGACAGATGTTGTGGGAAAAGGGATTAGTTGAACAAAAGGACTGGAAGCATGATAGATCTGCTGCTACAGTAGACCATTTAGTTAGCAAATTTAGCATTTTCGGGGACCTTTGGAGCCCTTAGAATGATTCAATCAAATACAGATTTCTTGTGTACAGTGGAACTACTACATGAACTGTCTATACAAAATTAGAGAAAAAGTTACTTAAGAGTTTTTGAAAAAAATAAGCAAAATGTGAAAATTTACCAGTTTTGGGGTCCTTCTTTGGGGGGTCATTAGGTGCCCTTAGAATGATTCAATCAAATACAGATTTCTTGTATACAGTGACACTACCACATGGAATGTACATGCAAAATTAGAGGAAAAGTTGCTGAACAGTTTTTGAAAAAATAGGCAAAATGTTATATTTTGACCAGTTTTGGGGTCCTTGGAGGCCCTAGGGAGTCCTTAGAATGATTCAATGAAATACAGATTTCTCGTGCATAGTGGCAGTACCTTAAGATATGTCTATGCAAAATTAGAGAAAAAGTTGCTGAACGGTTTCTGAGATACGGCAGCTAACGGCAGACGGAGAGTGATGGCAATAGTCCCTTGGACCTCCGGCCAAAGGACTAAAAAGCATTTTGTTAACTATTAAATTTATGCAAGAATAAGTTTGAAGAGACTTTTTAACATACATGTGACAAAGTAGTTTGCATCTTTAAAATGTAAAAATTTGAATGTCTACAAAATATTTAGAACACTACAACAAAATAAACAACTGTCATTGTTATTTTTGTTGATTCACATGCACAAATGTACTGTATATCTATAGAACATTTTAATTGGTAAATGTCAATTAGATATATAAATATATAATTATGCACTATGCAGTGATGTTGTTTAGCAATACAATATATACAGTCATACCTTTTGTACATGTATACAGCTTCAACAAAACTATTAGTACAGTATGCCAGATTGTTTAAGTTCTTAAACGTAATCGGTGTTCTTCAACTTGATAAATTCTATAAACTAACAAAAAACAAGTCATAGTTTGATATTACATGCCAGGGGGCATTACATGCCAGAGGGCATTACTTAAACAGATGCAGTAGCCAGTTTCACAAAGTATTTGTACCGAATATTACATAACTTTGAACAGTTGTTTGCAGTGTTATGTGTTGTCTATGTATATTCTAACTTCTAAGCTATGTATATTGTCCACTGCTTAGCAGGAATGCTTTACACAACTTGGTACAATCATAACAAATATATGGCTAATATCTGGGGGATTCTACGCAAGGGCAGATTGCAAGTTTGCTGTGTGTGCAGATCTATACATGCATCCTCACGTGCCAGGGGTCGCTGCTGCTGATTACATCAGTGCCAGCCAGCAGCTGGCTGATCGCTTTGTGAAACTCTGAATTTAAGCTCAGCCTATGAAATCGTTCACTAGATTATTAGGTGTACGCAGGTCAGGTGGTCATAATAAAACTAATTTCAACCAACTGTGGCTCATGCTACAGGCAATGTTTAGGAAGTAGAAGCAATTATTCGAATACATAATACTGCTCAGCTGCTTGTGCTAATGGGCGAACGGGTCATTATATATTGGGATTCCCTGAAGTCGTTTATCGTCTTCAAATTGGGACAGGTATTTGCACTGTTCTCATGGGTGATGCAGTCACGACTGGCAAAGTCAATTACTAGTTTGACTCAGCTAACTTCCACACTTTGCGTAGGGGATCAGCCAGGGCTAGTTTTGCATGGCAAACAGCCCTGGCTTGCGAAGATGTATACATGTACCCGTAAGTGTTTTCTTGAGTCACGAAGCTTAATGGGAAACAAAAGCCTGAGTTGTACATGCAACAAAACAGCAGGAACATTGTGTTGTTGTCAAGTTGTTTTTTTCCAAAGCTTCGATTCCCCTCGACAACCACTCGGACAAGTTAAAATTTTGGTGGACAAGTAGATTTCAAAACTTACTTGTCCAGCGGACAAGTAAATATTCTGGCTTATTTCTATCGCTGAAAGGTAATTATTTGGGTCAATGCATCTAAGTGTTAATAATAAAAAGTAATCATTTGCAATCACATGCATGGAAACAAATGCACTCATTTCTGGCATTTTAAGAAAACACATGTGTCTGGACATAAATTCTGATCATGAAATGTTTCGATTCTGCATGTAAGTCCACTGTCTGGCCTAGGGCAGTGTTGCCACAATTAGAGGAAATCTAGCTTTTACAAGCAAAATAGATCTGCTCTCAACTTAGCCAGAAAATAACAATATATATACAAGACAACCAAACAAGTTAAACTATAATACAAGTGAGAATATACAATGTTTGAAGGGGGTAAATACGAAGTCATTGACTTTTGTGTAAATTTACCCCCGACGTATATTTTTATATAATTATATACCTGTATGTATACACACATATACATACATATACACACATATATACATACATATACACACATTCACATACATACGTACATGTATTTTGAGACATCAATATTATATTAATCGAATTTGCTATTCACCTAACCATCTAGCTACAATAATTGAAAACATGTAATGCAATATGTGTATATTCAACATTTAAAGTGTATGATAAGTACACATCTTTACACATATTGTAGTTTCCTCAATGGCAAGATTATATTTGTGTATGATTTTGTTTAGATTTCCACAACCAGATATTTCTCAAATAAAAGGTTCTTGCATTTACGCTTAAATTCAGTAATAGTATTAGTAGTTTTTAAATGAGCACAGAGAATTCCATAATTGCACTCCCTTTACACAAAGAGACATTGATTGCATGGTAGAACAGACTCTCTGTCATTCAAAGTCATGATTAACTCGCATTGAGTATGCTATTTCCCGTGTAGTAAACAAACACTGAATATTTGATGGCAAACAGAATGTAGTAAGCTTTGTACATAAATAATGATATTTTCAGTTCTATGATTTCTGGAAATTTTTGAACATGTAATTGTTGGAAAAGTGAATTTGTATGATCCAACCGTCTTGCACCAAGATGGTTCAGCATTATGACTTACCCACGTTGTATATATAAGTTTGGCAGCTCAACTCTCTCTGAACTTTGAACAACAGAAATCTTGATCACTGATTTAAAAAAAATTGTAAACCTTCAATCATAATATTGAAGGGGCAATATATCTTTGGGTTCCTTTATCATATTGGAGATAATGTAAAAACAAAAATGTTGCGGAGGCAAACAATGGGCAATACAAACTTCAAGCCAGGCCTGGGGTAATAATAATTAATATGTAATAGTAATAGACCTATTCCTTTTATATTACTATTGGACATGTCAAAGTTCTGTTTGAGTTGCGCTTATTTGCAGTCTGGTTATTTAATTATTTACAAGGAAAAGAATATTCACTAGTTTCACCAGGCCTTACGACTGCTTACCTGTAAATGATGGCCCTCAATCAGTTTCGCTCTGGAGGTTATAAGAGTTTACATAGCAGGAGACATTGGGATAGTGTGATACCTGCATGGCTAAAGGGATTCAATAGTTCTTTGAAGTTGGTTCTCATGCCAACTATCCTTTTCACTCAATTCTATATGCGTTTAGTGACTGTCTGCACACTACAAAGCCTAAACAACAGTATGAAATGTATGAAAAACATCCTGAATGTGTTTGTACTTGTGCCAATAATCAACTGTTGGCCAAGCAGCAGCAGAGCAGTATAGTTTAATTACACTGCTTATAATTCAACAAGTTAAGTGACAGCGACATCGTTTTTGTCTTCCATTCCTATATAGTACTGAAATATAAAATGAAAAATATGTTCTATCCATAAACAGTGTAGTTAGAAGATAATACTAAAAAATTTTGGTACATATTTATACATACTGTGTATTACTACTACTACATACTATAAACTGTTCCGATAAAAAATGTAATATTGTTTGTAATTGCTTCAAATGTAACAGTAATAGTATAAATAGATTACATTGTGATGTAATTGACCCCAGGCCTGCTTCAAGCACCTGGAAGCCTCAGAACAGGAGTTTGTCAGATACTTCCATGAAATATTGAGTCATAATAGGCAACTGACTGACCCATTCACTGTCCCACTGACACCTACACCTGAGGACAATGGTGTTGCTCAGACAGAGCTTCTGGCATTCCTGCAAGATTCAAGTGTCATTCTAAAATTTGCAACTGAAACTCTGTCTTTCTAACAACAACTGAAGCTATCTATCCTAACTTGTGTGATTTTGCCTTCCATCATCCTGCCACTAGCCTAAATTGTGAGGCTGTGCTATCCAATCTCCTGACAACCGCCTGTCAACTTTATACAGTATAAAACAGTGCCTAAGTGACAAACACCGTAATAATTTATGCATGCCCACACCACTCATATACTTGCACTCACGCAAGCACATGCATACACTTTTCCTATGCATATATATATATTATATATACATTCATATAAGGGCCAATCTCCAGAAATGTCATGTTTGCTCACATGACATTTCTGACTGACACAAAATCTAGTTCTGCAATTTGCAGTGTCTTCTATAGGAACTATATGTATGTAAATAAGTTGGTTAAAAAGTACATGCTTTTGTATTAACGTACGTTTACTTTCAATATCTTATGAAAATATTGTTCATGGCTCCAAGATTTGAATGGGCAGCAAGAATTAACACTTACTTTGGAGCGTTTAGTGGAAACTTGCAACGTTTCAATCCACAGATGGAATTTTGTTCTATTACATCGCTTTTTTCTTGTATTTTTTCTAAACATAATCAATTTTTTATCTCCGACACTTTAAGTAGCTACTTATCATACACCGCTTTAGGTATACATGAACAAAAGACAAATATTGTTTTAAAAAATCTAGGAACTCAAACACTAAAGGCTCACACTCGTACTGAAACATTACTGCACATTGAAAATATGCTTATCTCATTAAAATTTAAAATACGGGCAAATTATAACTGATGAAACTTTTCTCCAATTTACAGGTGGTGTTACAAATAATTGTGTAAATAATATTTTAAAGGCCACAGACAGTAAAAATTTAAATATCCGTTGTTTTTGCATCAAATCTTACTTTGGTGCGTGGTTAAACAATCCCAGGCCATTTTGGCCGTTCCTGCCAATTTATGTGGTAGTGGCATCGTTGAGAAGTCATGGCCTGGCATCTATCTCAGCACAGGTCGTTCATTTCACATCCCAAGTGTGTGACGTCACACCAGGCAATCTCACATGAGCGAGAATTTGTCAGATGCACGACCATATTGGTTTTGTGTGACAACTGACCTTCTGGAGTTTACGCAAGTTTGCTTGATTTGAGTTGATTTGGTAATATTATCGGATATATTAATGTTGACAAAGGATAGATAAGAACACCAGGCAATTGAAAACCATGGTAAATAGGTGTGTCGTGTGTGGAAGCAGCGGCATTCCCGTCTCAAAGCAAGTGTCCATACATTAATTTCCCCTGGATGGTACAAAAACACTGAGAAATGTGTGGGAACGCTTCGTGTTGCATCGTGCACCTCTTGTATCTTTATATGTAGCAAACATTTTGTGAAAGATGACTTTGTGAACTGGTACCCGTTCACCATGGGATTTGCAAAGAAATTGTTACTGAAGAAAGCTGAAATTCCTAGTGTGTACCCAGAGCTGTCACCAAATGTTGACATAGTCCGGCCACCCACCACCAAGCCAGCTCCAACAAGAACATTTGTCAGGAAAAGGGAAGCCCACAGGGTAAGCTGATTTTATGTTGTCATCTGGTTATCTGAAATCTGTCTCATGTAATCATCGCACTGTTCCCAAATAGTTTATTGTTTCGTAAAAGACACGTATTGCCCAAAATTGACAGTGTGGTCAACTCAATACTAAATCAAACAAATAGGTCAAGAGCGTTATAACACAAGATTTTTATGACCTGATTTTAGGCATGAAACAACATTTCTGGTCATTAGTTTAAATTAAGACAGTGAATACAAAGTATACATGAAATGTGTAAGATGTACTGTAAAGGGTATTAATAATATTTTCATTGACTATTAGTGTTATAAAATAGGCCTACACTGTTGTGACAATAAACCTTCCACATTGCTAAATCAATGTACAATAACTTGAAATACGGTTCTCTGCTCCATGAATTATGTTGGTGTTTCATAATCTCATGATTATGAATAATTTGGGTATTACCGATGATGTTCTTTAAAAATAACTTACTTTTGATGGGGGATTTCAATGCTTGAAAACATACCCAGTTTAATATATTGTGACAAAATTCTGTTTCCTAGATCCTAAAGCCTAAGAATAACTAATTTCACAAACTTCCAGCTTATAATTACATAACAGAAAAGACAACCTCCAACCTCCATATAAAACAACTGCATAAAAATGGACTAAGAGGCCCTGAAGTCCTTTGGACAATATCGTGAGTTTGTAATTATTAATGAAATGTTTTTTGGTGAATCATAGTTACAGATCATTAAGGGTTATGATGAAAGTAAAATGTTTACATGTTTAGTGGAGACTATTTGCATGCCAGTGAAGATACATCTGGAAATAAAATATTCGAGTAGACCGTTTCGTGAAGATTGTATATATTAGTTAATGTGTTAATATTAGGCCGATTTCCAGTGGTTGTAGAAACCTTGCAATAGAGTTTGTGAGCTGCAATATCACATGTAGCACAGTTAAAACTTAAAGGTTGTTTAAGAAAATGCGCACACATTTTCTGTTCTCATTTTGCCTTTACCACCCTCCCCCAGAATGGAAATAAGAAAGAGATGAACTATGAGAAAACTTTATTTGTTCACAAGGTACATATACATAGTGTGCATTTTGACTTAAAACCAGTAGCAAGTAATGACATAATACTGATTGAATTGGAGTAAAGTAATAGCTGCAACATGTATAGTAAAACATCTTAATAACATTCCTTATAATTTTGGCAAAATATTCTTTAACCTTTTCGAGTATACTTAAGTTATTTTATGTATTATTTTATACCTAAGTTATTTTTTTCCTAGATCATATTGTTACATTGCAAATTATGTTTATTGCTGTTTTGAAGTTTCTGCCAGTGCAGTAGGGATTCCCATTACACATTTTAGTTACAGCCCACATGGAGGAATTCAGTTTGACACTGGGACAATGGCACATTGGCAGGCAATGACTGAAGGCTAGCCCAATACACAGGTTTACAGCTGGCTGCCAAACTCAGCAACCCTAGTGATCAGGGCAAAGTCCACTATCCAGTTATAAATAGAGATCATTCATTCTGTTCAACACTGGGACAATGGCAGGTAGAGCAAGCTGGCCAGGTTCTCTGGCAGCAACCAATACACAGAACTTGGCAGGCGGCCAGGTTCTGCCACAATATTAAGGAAACAGGCAAATTTTGTGAAAATTTAACATTTTGGGGTGCCCTGAGAATGATTCTTTCAAATACAGATTTCTTGTGTATAGTGGCACTACCCTAAGATACGCCAATGCAAAATTAGAGAAAAAGTTACTGAAGAGTTTTTAAAAACAGCTTCTGCAGCAGTAGAGAATTTAGTAAGAAAATTTAGCATTTTGGGGGGCCTTAGAATGATTCAATCAAATAGAGATTTCTTGTGTATATTGACACTACCACATGAAATGTATATGCAAAATTATAGAAAAAGTTGCTGAACGGTTTCTGAGATATGCAGCTAACGGCACACGGCGGATACAGATTAATGGCATTAGTCCGTTGGACGTTCGGCCCAAAGGACTAAAAATAGATGTCCATGCAAGACTCCGCATGTGACAGATATTGCAGTTGTGCGACTTAAATACATGCATTGATGAGAAACCAAACATTTTTTTTCTGTGGCCTAAAAATAACTAATTTAAGAAACATCCTGCTTATAATTACATAACAGAAAAGACAACCTCTAACCTCCATATAAAACAACTGCATAAAAATAGATATCCATGCAAGATACAAAAACTATACTAGAATTGTTTCCATTTAAATGAAATCTGTTTAAAAAAATGCTACATCACATATGACCGTGCCATGGTAAACACAACTAAAGCTTGGTACCGGGTGCAACCATTTTTGTGAAATGCAGTATTTTTTCTAAACAGGTTTTATTTAACTGGAAACAATTTTGACCTGTTGTACTGATTATTATTTATGTATCTGTTGTACTGCTAACTAGTGCAGTTCAGTTAGGCAGCGGCAAACAATATTGGGGGATTAACTACTCAGGACTCCATTAAGTTTAACTTACATTAATAAAAATATATATCTATATAGTCATATAACACAGGCACTTATCTAAATCACAATGTTTATTAACAGTCGCAAATGTTCACAGAAGTACAATTACGGAAACTATAAATTTACAACCCAATACACCTAAAACTACACGTGGCTCAACTACCCTCTACCCAGGGCGTAACCAGTTAAAGTTTGACTGGTTTTTTTATTTGCACAAAGGTCAAATTTACAGACAATATAACAGTAACTGTTATAAAATAATGTCTACGTAAAAATATTGAATATATATATATAGGTTTACTACCAACGCTAACTTTTAATCATAATAATTATATATACCCTGTGGTATGGGAAGTGAAGCTATCCAATCATCTACATTTGCCCATGGTTATAGGAATAGCAACTTCCACGCTCGATGCCATCTTTGTCTCTAGCATGAACAAAGAAGCATGTCACCCACCAACCAGCCCCATTTCTCCACCTTTGTAAATGATAGGAGGTTCAGTATCTCCAAGGGGTTGGCTTGACACCCAGATGGGTTCAGACCCAGGATTCTGGTCATGTGGCTGCAGTCACATGACCATAGCTGGCCCAGGATCATGTCTGGTCACTTGAAATAATCTGGCTTGACAACTGGAGGGATGCAGACCCAGGATTCTGGTCATGTGGCCGCAGTCATATGATCAAGTAACTGATCCAGGATCACGTCCGGTCATGTGAAATATTCTGGTCTTGCATCCTGTTCTCAGGCTGTCACAGCTGGCCCCAAAGAGATCTGGCCGGACTGTCCCATTTTGCCATAATAAATTTGATGCATTTATCAAATGAGTTGTTGTATTGTTCTGTCATAAACTTTTAAATATAAACAATTTGTAATAGTGGCACATTAGTGAAGAAGCTTGGTATCAGGCATAACTGTACAAAATGGATAATTAGCAATTATAAAAAAATTGGATAAAATTATGTATCGTATGGAACTATATTATAGTGCATTACGTCAATAAGATAGTTTCCTTGGTATCAGAAGTAAATTTTAACAATGGAAAGCCTATTTTGGCTGTTTTAGGCTATTCTAACAGGAATTTGGCCCCTTTGCTTGCAGTTTGCTATATGGAATTATGCATATCAAGGCTCAAATTGGCGAGCTGTGGCGACCAAATATTGCCATGGCGAATGGTTTTTAAATAACAGTCACCAGCAGTATAAGTATGAGGTCTAAAGATTTTCCAGATGCCACAAGTCCACTTTGTGCTGGGTAGAAAATCATCATTCACTTCTAACAATTTATCAATAGCTGTTGACACAGGATCAAATTACCCAAACTAAAGCACATGAAGCCACCACTGCTGTAGGGCAGTAGTGGTCTAATTTTAGTGATAAAACAGACACAACAACATATCATTACAGTCACACTCACAGCAGTTAACTGCCTTTACAAGGTATTAGCAGCAGTGATAATTGCCCACCGAACACTATTATAAATTATTTGTAATACTATTCATGCAGACAGCCCTGCTTTATATTTTCCATGACTACTTGAGCTATAGACAACGATGTTTTGCATTTGAGATAGAGTGCGGTATCTGGGAAGCTGTTATATGTTCTGTGGTGGAATTACAATGATCTAATATTGCAACAGGTGACCATTTATTATGTATAACTGACGGTTAATCACTTCATGAATGTAGGTAATTATTGTTTAATAGTTGCATTGAAAATGGCAATAACTGAATAGGCATGACTGGTGCTTTGCAAACAACACCAACATGTAGCCTGGCCTTAGTATCACTATCAGTTATGGGATAGACCTCTGTAAGGATGAATGAGAACACAATGGTTCATGTGAAAACGGTTTCTCGCACAAACCTTCAGGTGCTATTTTTGTACCAAAAGTAATTATAATTTGTAACACTTCTTCAGAGACCTCATTTTGCTAATTTGAGTGGATAATTATCTCTAGCGGTCAGATAGCAATTTGGTTGGCTCCTAAATCTGAAAGTTGGCCAGCTGGCCCCTAAATATTTTGGCAAATCTTAAGCCCTGCATATCCCCAAAGACCTTGTCAAAACGAATCCAATGTTGTGTATAATTTATGTGAGATAAAAAAAGGAAATAATAAGAATTAATACAATATGGAAAGTTAAAAACTAACTATCAGGCTTTTTTGGAGAGTGGCCCATAAAATCAGAGATATTAATATGTTGAGTTTTTTATTTTTAAAGAATGGAATTTAATTTTTGACCTACTGTTTTAGTTTAATGTTGGTTTATTAGGTGGCTCCTCGAGAGCAACAATCAAAGTCTTAGAGGAGTCTCCTGACCCCTATTTTTGCAATGATATACCATGGTTATCATACGTCTATAACTTGTACTACTTAAAATTTAAATGTCTGACAATTCAAATAAAATTCTTCTTCTACACATCAAGGTAACATTTTGAAATAAGTCACAGGTGGAGCATGACCTTCGATATCTTATGGATGATATTGTTCATGGCTCCAAGATTAAATTAAATTTTAATAGGAAGAATTAAACTGGTGTAAGTTTAATTCTTGCTATTAAAATTTCGATATCTTCTCGCCGTACATACAAACCCAAGAAAAAAGAGGTTTGTAATGTTACACAGCATCACCAGGTCCCATTTTAAAAATAACTTAATAATTAAAAATTGTTGTCTGCACCTGCTATAAAGTAGACTTAAATAAAGGTGTAACCTCTCCAATCAGGTTCCGCTTTTAAAGTAAATGCCTAGTTATCTAAATCACAATGTTTATTAACAGTCGCAAATGTTCACAGAAGTACAATTACGGAAACTATAAATTTACAACCCAATACACCTAAAACTACACGTGGCTCAACTACCCTCTACCCAGGGCGTAACCAGTTAAAGTTTGACTGTTTTTTTTATTTGCACAAAGGTCAAATTTACAGACAATATAACAGTAACTGTTATAAAATAATGTCTACGTAAAAATATTGAATATATATATATAGGTTTACTACCAACGCTAACTTTTAATCATAATAATTATATATACCCTGTGGTATGGGAAGTGAAGCTATCCAATCATCTACATTTGCCCATGGTTATAGGAATAGCAACTTCCACGCTCGATGCCATCTTTGTCTCTAGCATGAACAAAGAAGCATGTCACCCACCAACCAGCCCCATTTCTCCACCTTTGTAAATGATAGGAGGTTCAGTATCTCCAAGGGGTTGGCTTGACACCCAGATGGGTTCAGACCCAGGATTCTGGTCATGTGGCTGCAGTCACATGACCATAGCTGGCCCAGGATCATGTCTGGTCACTTGAAATAATCTGGCTTGACACCTGGAGGGATGCAGACCCAGGATTCTGGTCATGTGGCCGCAGTCATATGATCAAGTAACTGATCCAGGATCACGTCCGGTCATGTGAAATATTCTGGTCTTGCATCCTGTTCTCAGGCTGTCACAGCTGGCCCCAAAGAGATCTGGCCGGACTGTCCCATTTTGCCATAATAAATTTGATGCATTTATCAAATGAGTTGTTGTATTGTTCTGTCATAAACTTTTAAATATAAACAATTTGTAATAGTGGCACATTAGTGAAGAAGCTTGGTATCAGGCATAACTGTACAAAATGGATAATTAGCAATTATAAAAAAATTGGATCAAATTATGTATCGTATGGAACTATATTATAGTGCATTACGTCAATAAGATAGTTTCCTTGGTATCAGAAGTAAATTTTAACAATGGAAAGCCTATTTTGGCTGTTTTAGGCTATTCTAACAGGAATTTGGCCCCTTTGCTTGCAGTTTGCTATATGGAATTATGCATATCAAGGCTCAAATTGGCGAGCTGTGGCGACCAAATATTGCCATGGCGAATGGTTTTTAAATAACAGTCACCAGCAGTATAAGTATGAGGTCTAAAGATTTTCCAGATGCCACAAGTCCACTTTGTGCTGGGTAGAAAATCATCATTCACTTCTAACAATTTATCAATAGCTGTTGACACAGGATCAAATTACCCAAACTAAAGCACATGAAGCCACCACTGCTGTAGGGCAGTAGTGGTCTAATTTTAGTGATAAAACAGACACAACAACATATCATTACAGTCACACTCACAGCAGTTAACTGCCTTTACAAGGTATTAGCAGCAGTGATAATTGCCCACCGAACACTATTATAAATTATTTGTAATACTATTCATGCAGACAGCCCTGCTTTATATTTTCCATGACACTTGAGCTATAGACAACGATGTTTTGCATTTGAGATAGAGTGCGGTATCTGGGAAGCTGTTATATGTTCTGTGGTGGAATTACAATGATCTAATATTGCAACAGGTGACCATTTATTATGTATAACTGACGGTTAATCACTTCATGAATGTAGGTAATTATTGTTTAATAGTTGCATTGAAAATGGCAATAACTGAATAGGCATGACTGGTGCTTTGCAAACAACACCAACATGTAGCCTGGCCTTAGTATCACTATCAGTTATGGGATAGACCTCTGTAAGGATGAATGAGAACACAATGGTTCATGTGAAAACGGTTTCTCGCACAAACCTTCAGGTGCTATTTTTGTACCAAAAGTAATTATAATTTGTAACACTTCTTCAGAGACCTCATTTTGCTAATTTGAGTGGATAATTATCTCTAGCGGTCAGATAGCAATTTGGTTGGCTCCTAAATCTGAAAGTTGGCCAGCTGGCCCCTAAATATTTTGGCAAATCTTAAGCCCTGCATATCCCCAAAGACCTTGTCAAAACGAATCCAATGTTGTGTATAATTTATGTGAGATAAAAAAAGGAAATAATAAGAATTAATACAATATGGAAAGTTAAAAACTAACTATCAGGCTTTTTTGGAGAGTGGCCCATAAAATCAGAGATATTAATATGTTGAGTTTTTTATTTTTAAAGAATGGAATTTAATTTTTGACCTACTGTTTTAGTTTAATGTTGGTTTATTAGGTGGCTCCTCGAGAGCAACAATCAAAGTCTTAGAGGAGTCTCCTGACCCCTATTTTTGCAATGATATACCATGGTTATCATACGTCTATAACTTGTACTACTTAAAATTTAAATGTCTGACAATTCAAATAAAATTCTTCTTCTACACATCAAGGTAACATTTTGAAATAAGTCACAGGTGGAGCATGACCTTCGATATCTTATGGATGATATTGTTCATGGCTCCAAGATTAAATTAAATTTTAATAGGAAGAATTAAACTGGTGTAAGTTTAATTCTTGCTATTAAAATTTCGATATCTTCTCGCCGTACATACAAACCCAAGAAAAAAGAGGTTTGTAATGTTACACAGCATCACCAGGTCCCATTTTAAAAATAACTTAATAATTAAAAATTGTTGTCTGCACCTGCTATAAAGTAGACTTAAATAAAGGTGTAACCTCTCCAATCAGGTTCCGCTTTTAAAGTAAATGCCTAGTCATTATTTTGGAACTTATGTTTGGAGTTGTTATGGGACAATTATATGAAAAAGAGGTAGTAGCACAAACAAGTTTGAGAGTTACCGAGACATGCACAGACGTAAATGCATATTTATGTAGATGACATTTTTGGCAGCCTTTCCCATGTGCAACACAAGGCAGTGCAGCTAGTATTATAAATGAACAAAACCTACAATCCATATTTTACAGTGAATTAGTGAGATTAAAGGTAGCTTAGTGGAATAAGTACTGTGTGGTCCCATCTACAACCAACTAGAATGGCTGCAACCATGCCACTTTCTAATCACTGCACATGGCTGCTGTTGAAGTGCTCAGACATACAGAGCAGGAGCATTATATCAAGTTGTCTGCAGTCTGTCCCCTTACTAGGCTAGCTAATATTGATTACCTGAAAGTGCCTGCAACCACCAGCTGCCTCATTATGCAGCAGCCTTGGCATGCTGTCAACCAGGCTAAAGTAACTGATCAGTAGCAACAACAGCAACTACCCGTACTACTGGTGTACAAGCCTAAAACGTAGAATACTAGTTTATAGCCCGTAAGTATACATTATATCCCTATCTAATAATTACTAAAAGAAATCCCATCTTGTAACTACTAACTTCAATTGTGAGATGGTTAGCTGATTTTTATATTTAGTTCTCATATATTATATATGTATATATATATGCAGTGTATATATATATATATATATATGATGACTATATAATATATATGACGACTTAATATTCAGTCTCATTTTGAGTGTGTAGTTATAAAAAAACAGCAACATAAACCACAGCAATTTTTAAAGATTTTGGTACATGCAACAGCTCAATATGATGTGTTCTTTATTTGTGGATTGTTTACATTTTCTAGATAAATACTCCCAATTCTGACATCCCAAAATGTCTACCCAAATTATGATTAGTTTAATAGGTTTCAAATCAAAATTATGTTTTTGTCTGTCCTAAAATACATTTTAAAACAGAAAGTTGTCTTTAGGCTCATCCATTGATTACATAATTAAACAACTAGCTGTGTTAATAAAAAATAAAATATAGACAAGCACACAGTATTATTGCATACACATGTAAACTTTACATGATTGGTTTTCAGAGGCCAACATAATCAACACCAAGTCTTTTGCAACTGCATTCAGATGTAGTTATCCTTTACTCAAGCCTCCAGTACTGACCAACTACCAAGGTGTAGACCGCATCTAATAGAGAACTACTGCTGACATCAATGCTAATGATGTGAGTAGATTGTAGTGGTTGTGTACATGTTGATGTCAGGGAATACTGTACTGCAGTGAGTCTAATGGTGACAAGACAGGTAGCCTGCAGTGTTTGTGTGACAGCTCTCATTGGAACAAGGTGAGAGAGAGAGAGAGAGAGAGAGGCTATTGTAGCATGGCTACTGTCATCACTGGCCACCATCAGTATTCCGCAAATAAGTCTAAACAATTTCACATCGAAACTTGCAAATATGGTGACAGATATTTCCGAAAAAAATACCCCAATTGATGGACCCAGTACATTGTGGTTTGACAATGCCACAATACAAATTTTGCACATGACCTCTTTGTTTCAAGTGCCAACAATGCAGTAATGTATGTGCATCGACTGCATTCCATTATTTATTGTGTGGCATGACATCTGCTAGATCAGTGCTTCTCAACCGGTGTACCGTGGCACATTGGTGTGCCGTGACAAAGTCCCAAGTGTGCCACGGAATTAGAAGTGTCGTATTCTTAAAAATTATCAAACACATTTTGGTTCAGAGCTAACAAAAGCATCAGCATTGGCAAGAACATAACCAAAATCTTGTGAAAACCTGCGTAGAAGTTTCTAACGGAGTGCAAGGAGTCAGCTACAGTGTATTATGTACCTTATCTGAAACATATATTCTACAAGCTTAACCACCAGGAAATGGCAAATGGTTTCTGTCAAATGTGCAAAATCTAAATGCAAGTGTTCAAACCCAGTGCTGTTTCATTCATTGATAACATTTTATAGCAAGCAGCTTGCTGGATCAGCTGAAATCAAGTTTGGTTGAACCTGAGAAAAACACCCAATGCCTCTCAAGTATCGCCTTTTCTTTGTACTTTTTCAGATGTGGTAGACAGACATGGGGTCAAATACATTTGTATTTGAAAGTATTTAAATGCAGTGTTTTGAAGTATTTGTAATTTACACTAATGAAATGAAAGTATTTGTATTTAAATATGTCTCTAAAATATTTGAAATGTTCAAATAACTGATAAGTTAGATTTTGTATTCACCTGTCTTGTTTAACTTCTTCAGAGTCAAAAATTTTACTGGTTCATTTTACAATTGACCACATTTTCATGGTCAGAAAGCATCAATTTTTTTATGGTTTGACAAATCTTTTTCCTAAATAACAGGTGACATGACAGATTCTAGGTCAATTGTGTTCATAAGTCATAAAATATATGAGCGAAGTCACAAAAAAGGAACAGCTGGGTAGAAAATGGGTGTGAAAAATTTACTTTCCCAAAATAATTTCCCATATAATGTTGTAGTATAGGGTTGAAAGTGTATACTGGTGAAAAGTAGAAGGTAACTTATTGCTTGGTGTTTGTTATGCGGGATGATGAAATAGATCATTCACATTTTTGTGACGCGTCTGTCACACTTATAAATCTGTGCCCAGCAAATGTTTTTACAATACTCTGTAATTCTTTTTTAGTCCCTTGGGCCGAAGGTCCAACGGACTATTGGCATCATTCTGCGTTCCCTATTGGCTGCCGTATCTCAGAAACCCGTTCAGTAACTCTTTCTTAAATTTTGCATAGACGTATCTTAGGGTACTACCACGAAAAATCTGTATTAAATACAGATTTTTTCAATCAAATTTTTATTGAAACGTTCTAAGGGCCCCATAGGGCTCCCAAAATTGGTAAATTTGCCTATTTGCCTATTTTTTTTAAACTCTTCAGTAACTTTTTCTCTAATTTTGCATAGATATATCTTAGGTTACTGCCACTATACACAATAAATCTGTAGTTGATTGAATCATTGTAAGGGCACCTCAGAATACAACATTTTCCTGCGATTTCTCTACTGCTACCTCCTGCAGCCACCGAGGTTGTTGAGTTGGGAGACCAGCTGTAAACCTGTGTACTAGACTAACCTTCAGCTCACTGCCTGCCATTGTCCCAGTGTCAAACTGAATGCCTCCATGTGGGCTGTAACTATTATGTGTATTGAGAACCCTATTGCACTGGCAGTACCTGAGAAAGTTTAAAACAGCAATAAACATAATTATCAATGCAATGTAACGATATGATCTAGGATTAAAATAAAATAACATAGGTATAAAATAATACATAAAATAACTTAAGTATACTCGAAAAGGTTAAAGAATATTTAGCCAAAATTATAAGGAATGTAAATTAAGATGTTTTCTTATACATGTTGCAGCTATTACTTCACTCCAATTCAATCAGTATTATGTCATTAATTGCTACTGCTTTTAAGTCAAAATGTACACTATGTATATGTACCTTGTGAACAAATAAAGTTTTATCATAGTTCATCTCTTTCTTCTTTCCATTCTGGGGGAGGGTGGTAGGGACAAAATAAGAACAGAAAATGTGTGCACGTTTTTTGAAACAACCTTTAACTGTGCTACATGCGAGATTGCAGCTCACCAAGTCTCCTGCAAGGTTTCTACCACTAGAAATCAGCCTAAATAGCAGAGTATCGGGATCAAATTGTACAGTATTTTTAATAATACATTAACAAATATATATACAATCTTCACGAAACAGTCTATTCAAATATTTTATTTCCAGGTGTTTCTTCACTGGCAGTGGCATGCATATAGTCTGACTCTCCACTAAACATGTCAATATTTTACTTCCATCATAACCCTTAATGATCTGCAACTATGATTCACAAAAAACCATGTCATTAATAATTACAAATTCACAATATAGTCCAAAGGAGTTCAGGGACTCTTGGCCCATTGTTTTGCTTTGTATTGTGATGGTACTGACCAGAAAAAAAGGAAAAAAATATTAGGTTTTCCATAGAAACAGCTGAATAATAGTGCCAACATTGCAAAATTGTGGCCCTTTTTTTCAAAATCAAACTGGAATAGTTCCACCCAAATTAGTTTTTCCTCATGGAAAATTAACTGTCTGGTTCTGTCTTACATGTCACACCTAACTCAGCATGGGACATTGAGTTCCATAGATTCTAGTGGAGGATCAAAACACCGATCTCCCTATCCACGTGTACATGCTGCATGTGTGTGTATGTGCATTGAATATAATCACTGGACCTTGGAATCCCCACATATAATAGATGTAATGCCTTGACAGTTGTATAGAGAAGGCTAAGTTTTCATCTTGAAATATTTTATGGGGATTCTGGAGAAACCGTTCCATTTGGCAGTCTCAGAGTCAGAGTATGCTAATATATTATTATTATTATATATCTGAAGTCTGCTTAGAACTTGAAACAGCCGGTGTCTTAGGCATTTTTGAAATATTTTTGTGTTTTGATTTCCTTTTGATCATATGCTGATATTTTTCTGCTAAATTAAAGGGAGTTCAAAGTGATATTAAACTACATTAAATTGGTTTGTGGATTTATTTTAGCCATCACACATTTCTTGTATAGTTTTAGAGACGTGTAGCAGATAGGATTATTGACAGGAGCATTTCTGCTTTATGTGTAGTTGCAGGCAAAATACCAGATTTCTTTAATGTGTATGAATCTACATGATATTCAGATACATGTGACCTCACAAACTACAATGAAAGTATTCCATTTTCCATGACTTCAATACCGCATTTCTGTTTTCAGATTGTGAGAATGATGAAGCGAACATCAATGGGGGCGAGACTTGAGAGCTATGAGCATGTCTTGATGTGCCTCATCTGTCGTAATCTCTTTGACGACTATGACCACCAACCCAAGTTCTTGCCCTGCCACCACACCTTCTGCAAAGATTGTCTTCGTGAATATGTCCAACATGTTGGTGATGAAATTGAGTGTCCATCATGTCGTAAAATTGCTAACATCCCAGCTGCTGGAATTGCTGCCCTGCAAACAAACTTCTATGTGAAGTACATACAGAGTCTAGTGTTGGGCAGCAGTGACCTTGGCACCAATACAATGCAGTGTTCCTATCACCCTGACTGTCAGCTCAAGTATTACTGTCATGACTGTCACACATCACAATGTGACAACTGCAAGTGCACAGTGTCAACACACAAGAGAGTGCCACTGACAACCGTGACAGAAGAGTACCACCAGAAACTAGACACATCCTTCACAAATGCTAATGCTCTGGTCGAGAGCAAGAAAGTGGAGCTGGAGGGCATGCTGAAGGCATTCTCAGAAGAGAAGGACCATGCATTGTTGAAGATAGATGCAACCATGGAACAGCATGTACACACACTGAGTCGCCGTGCCACTCTGCTCAAGAACAAGGTGATAGACATCTACAATGAACATGTGCAGAGACTGGACGCTGACTTGGAGGAGATCTCTACGGCAATGACCTGCATCGTCAGCCTCAAGGAGTTCCACGAGAACATGATCAGCAGGAGCGAGTTTAGTGAGATTGACAAAGGCATCAGTGAAATGGGAGAGGTGTATAGGAACATTAACAAGCGTATCAAGCCAATGGAGAATCACATTGTGTTCGAGGAAAAACATGGAGCAGATAAGTTACGAGCCTGTACTAAAGACCTTGGGCGGGTACGTAGCAAACGCCCGCCAGTTGCCCGGTCTGAGCCTGAGGGCAATGATGACGGTGACTGCATGCAGGCAACACTGCCTCTGACTGCCAGCCCATTGCCAGCCTGCACACAACTTAGTCAGGGTGCAACATGCACAACAGTTACAAGTGGCACAGATGAAATGTCAATGCATTATGAAAAGAGCCATGGTGGCAGTGCTGGCTCACAGGTGACTGCAGCTCTACCACACATAACTAAGGTGTGCCTCGAACACAGTCTCACGTCAAACAGCAGTGTAAACAGGGATGTTGAGAAACCACTTCCTGATTCAAACCAGAATGCCAACACTCTGGACATGCCAACACCACTGGAAGTACATGGAAGGAGGAATGCAAATAAATGCGATCATAGCATTGTGATAGTTGGGGAAAGATCATGTAGCAGTGAAAAGGACCCACCCCTTAAGTTGTTGCCCAATACTAATTGTTGCAGTCAGCCACGACATGGCCCAAGTCAGAAAGCATGTGTGTCAATGGACACAGGCAACAGGTTAATGGACAAGAGTTACCTGCACCTCGTCTACACGAGCTATGATGAAGAAGAACTGTTGCGAGAACTAAAGAGCAACAAGATGACACGAGTGGAGCAGCCAAGTGAGCGACACATGGATGACTCTGACAGTTGGATGACAATAAGCAGTAGTGATGACAACTCTATCAGTTCACCAGTTAGTGACAATTTGACTACGCAGTCACAACTGTAATGTTAGTCTGCATTACCATCTGCATTATTCTTTCTCTTGTAATCTTAGTGTTTGTGTTGCAGTATTCTAAAGTATCAGTATTAAGTTACTGAACATTCTTCAGGATAGTTTGTTTTCAAATCAGAAACTTTCATTTTTCATATCCAAGATGTTTAATTTACCTGGTAGAGGCTTTCGTCAACTTATCACGTCGACTTCACCAGTACCGATGAAGCTGAATGACGTCATCGTACACGTGAGGCAGAAAAAGACCAACAAAAAGACTAAGGACAAAAACTATTGGAGCCAAGTAGTCATCCCATACATAGAGGGGGTCTCAGAGAGAGTACATCGAGTACTGAAGAAGTATGGAGTAGCAACAGCCACACATCACCCTCAGGCACCTGTTGGTACATCCCAAGGAGAAAGTACAGCTAGAAGTACAGGGCGAACTGGTGTACCAAATACTGTGCAAGAATTGTGGTGCTGAGTACATTAGGGAGACAGGAAGACTACTCAAAACAACACTGGGGGAACACAGAAAGGACGTAGACAACACGAAAAATGAGAAATACACAAGGAGCGGAAAAAAAGACCATACGACAATTGAAAACCACATCATAGACTGGGAGGGAGTGAAAATTGTAGACAAGGAACCCAACAGAAGAATTCGGCATATCAAGGAAGCCATCTGGATCAGGAAAACCAAAACACCCATCAACAGAGACGAGGACAATTACGAACTACCTCACGTGTACGATGACGTCATTCAGCGTCATTGGTACTGATGAAGTCGACGTTATACGTTGACGAAAGCCTCTATCAGGTAAATTAAACATCTTGGATATGAAAAATGAAAGTTTCTGATATCAGTATTAGGTTATGATGTCAAAATCACTTTCTGTGTTTAATGTGCTGACATTTTTATGACTTTATGATAGTGATATATAATTATATATATAATGGGTAATGTTGAGCATAATTTTGGAACAGTGATATCATGCAGTCATTAGTGTTATGCAATATAAATGTTTTATTTTAATATTAAATTCTAACTGCTAACATATGTAGTGTAACATCAAGTATTTTAGGCATTTTTAAGAGTATTGTTTTCAGAGGTTCTAATTCTATGTTCACATTTATTTAGGCAACAAATATATTACAGGAAAAAAATATATACAAATTATTACTTGATTTATTTTTAAACTTAAAGAATGACAAAATTAATCACAACTTTTGATTTCAGTCTTGTAATTTATTATTACTGATACAAAAAACTTTAAAAGTTATACCCTCCTTGTAACTTTCAAACTTTGTCTATTTAACAGATTTGTTGGAACAGACAGTCTTGTGTTGATGGATCAAGTCCCTGTTTATTTCCATCGAATGGAAACAAACACATGCATGTATGCACCAACCTGCACACACACATATGAGAAAAAGTTTTTTTTGGCAAACTGCAAAAAGTCTCAAAACTTTGACATGCTATAGACACCACAAAAATTACCATAGAGCTATCTTTTTAAGTGCTGATCAAATGCTGTCCAATTAAGTACCTAGCTCAATCTACTTGAAAAGTCCAATAGTTTTAGAGACGTACCAACTAAAAAAATGAGGAGTACCCCAAAAACATGTCTTTTGTGATTTTTCACACCTCTGATTTTTAACTATTATCCATGGCTTTAGAACCTGTTTTGCATGTGTTTTAGAAAATACATGAAATTGTGACATGTACATACACGTGTACATGAAGGGTTTCAGGACAAAACGCGACAAACACCATTTTTGAAATTTCGCCCAAACCAGAACTAAACGTTTGTTTAAACACTTGTTGAACGAGGATACTATATAATTTATACAAAAATGCAATAAATCCCCATGAAAGTGAAACGACCTGCACAAAAGAGCGTTTGTTTTCAAAACACGATAAGCGCTATCTATCTATTTTATGAAAATGCGATATATCCATGTTCAGCCAATCAGCACTGCTGAGCCGTATATGCAGCTACGCAGACTGACAGCGCATGCTGTATGAAATGAGTGTTTTGATAACACAATCAATTAAAATCACATTTTGTGCAACAAATATGCCAGAGTCTGCCACCATTCTCTATGATTTTGGGTTCTAAACATATATATCAACTTAATTTACAAGTTATTATTTAAACTTTGAGGATGAGGCACAAAAGTGACTTTTTATCAAAATGAAGAAAATATATGTGTTTTGTCCTGAAACCCTTAACATGCAATCTAGGAATATGTTGGAAATGTTGTTTTGAGTAACCAATTTATGTTATCTACAGAACAGGCACAGGTTTGTTGTTTATTATGACATCCAAGTTTTCAAAAATTCAAACAGATCAAGAACCATAGTATTTGATCACCCAAATGTTAAAGACTAATTGAAATGAAATCTAAAATGCCTTTGAAACTTTGTATACATCCTGTTGTTTCAGACTGTACATGAAATTGCAATTGCGGAATTGAATTTTTTTTTAATATCACCATAAAGATAGTATTCTTATCAGTCACTGCTATCATGTACAAGCTTGTCGCTAAGATTATTATCTTTACGGTGATATAAAAAATATTACATTCTGTGACTGCAAGTTTAGGTTCGGCCTGAAACACCAACCCGTATAGATGTGTGTCATGCGAAATCCTAGCGGTGCTACCTGTGGTGACGTCACCTCGACCATTAGGTGTCGCAGCAAACTGTGCAGAAAATGTACAAAATATTAGTGAAAAGGGTGATAGAGTAGGTTAAAATTAGTTGAATGTCAGGACACTATTTTTAGTTGGATTATGTTAAAGCATCATAACCTTTCTCATTACTAATTAAGGGGAAACAAAAGGCAAATGTTGGTGTTACCCTATGCACCTAAGAGTTAATACAAACTAACCTTTTGCAATTACAATCAAAATGTTCATGTCAGTGATTTACTCAGAATTTGGTCTCAAAGTGGAAGATTCTAATGAAATCTCTCTGAAGGCTGATTCGTTATGTGGTTAAACAACTAATAAACAAGAAGCATTTTGTTTACAGCGAAGTTGCAATGATGACGTGTTCTTTCAATGACCAATGGACCATTTCACTAAGATATTAAGCTCTGAAGGAAAATCCGTCCAAAAACAGAATCTGACGACAAAATCAAGGACAATCATTCCATAATGACTCGCGTGACATTTTCACAAACATCTCAATTTAAATGTTCCAGCAATTCCATAATACCTGTAGATAATTTGTTTTATATACATAATTTAAAAAGCCATCAGCCGACTATGTTTTGGTGAAAAAATTATTGTTAACAGATTACTTGTTAAGGAGATATTGTAATTTGACTACCGTGACTCGTGTGACAGGCCATGAAAAGGTTTTTTCATGTCAGGTGATATTCCTGTAATTTCATGAGAAACTTGTATTTAACAGAGTTGTTTCTCTTGGAATATGAACCTGATATATGCCTTCATTCATAATTAGGCTTTGTTTTAAATGATTGGTCACATCCTCATTAGCACATGCACTAATGGACATAACTTGTGTGACGTTTTTCAACTTTAAATTATACAAATCACAATTTGTTTTCACATATATAATTACAATATATTACTGTACAATGTATATATATATAATAAATAATTTTAATTATATACCCATTACATTATATTTGTCTGGATAAATAAAATTTAGAAACACTGTTATACAATTACCATATTTTCATGGCAAATAAATTATTACAAAAGTTTAAAAATATTTATAAACAGTGCATCATAGTATAACAATTATTTGGTTTATATTTCTTTGAACCGGTGTCGCCAGATTGTAAAACATAAGCTGTACAAATTATCCTTCATATATTGATATTCTAATGATATTATGAGATTAAACAATTTTACTTTCTGTAGCTGGATACAATATCAGTTTGCTATGTATGTTTATTGGTGTAGATTATCTCCGGTGGGTTGCAATTGATATAATTATTCTAAAAACATGTCGAAGCTCCGTGAAACCTCGCCGGCTTGTAGGCCCATTCGCAATCATCGTTTTGAATAAAATTGGACTCATGTGGAACCGTAAGATAACTGCTCGTTCCTCTTAACTGCTTGTTCCTCTATGATAACTAGTATTTGTAATACTTTGTATTACATTGGAATATCGCACAATAACTAATTCTGACACTCGTTTCGACCCAAAAGCTATCCTTGTAAACATGCACTACAAACTACATACAAGCCGCCGTATCACAGCGGATACTATTTCCGAGTCACACATGGTGTAAAGTGTCAAATTAAACAGAAACTGTGTCGTTCATCAAGTTTAGTATTTATGATAATGAAGGTCAGCAGTTTGCATTTTAAGTTAGTCTATAGTAGATAGTAATAGATACAGCTTAAACTTTGCTAAAAATACAATACTTCACGAAGCTGTAAACCACTACGCACATATCAACGGGTCATGACGCTAATGTCAGTGTGAAACATAATCAAGGAGCAAAACAGGCCTTATGAGCTTTTAAGAATTCTTCTGGAATTGTCGCCTGGTTATAACTGTTTACAAGTGTGATGCGATGCGTTACCTAGTAACTAAGTGGGTGACATCTACAGGACAGTCCGCATATATGGTACAAAAGTACTTAAGAATGAAACAATTTTTTTTTAGTTTGTGTGTGACATGTTTTAATACAAGTTTAATTTGAAATACTTTTTAAAGCATAGTATTAACTAATACCAAATTATTATTTTAATTTTAAAGTTAGCCTGAATCATGCTGAGAGAGGCCCAATCATAATCTCTACCCGGATTCGGGGTAAACCGCCTGGATAATCAAGGCTAATCATAACGAACAGACATAGCCAGGTCCTGAAGTCAGGTGAGGCCGAGGCTGAGCCTGAGCCGCTGAGTCTGAGAGGTTTTTCTCAAAACAAACGCAGCTTTAAGCCTTTATTGAGCAGTATACAACATTCTGTGATGTAGATGTAGTATTTATCTTCTCCATGTAGCTAGGCCATATAACTATAAGCTAATTATAAGTGCATATATGGCAGGCATAAACCCACTATCTATGTGAAGTATGTCCCTGCCCTGGTTCTGGACAGTCACATTGTCAGGGGTCAGTCCACTGTTGGTTTTCCCATTGGCGACCATGTTAACGTTTTGTCTGATTATAAGAAAACGTGACCTATAAAATGTCTTAAACTTCTCACCTGCTGTTGTCATTATCTCATTGACATGCCAATAGATTTTAACAAAAATTGCTTATTTCCAGCTCTCGTAAAATGCCTGTATGTGTGACACCCGTCAATATTTACAAATGCCGGCAAGAATTACTCCACAAACAGGTCACACAGGCACATTGCTGCCAAATATCCTTCCGCTTATTCAAATCATCTAGAAATCCACCATTTTACAGTCAACACCTTATACAATCACACATGAAAATCTCCCTACTCAAATGCACTTATGTCACAGCATGTGGATTTTGTAAAAAATCATTTCTCAAAAATACACTGCATTTTTCTTCGTGTGCAATGGACAGGAAGTCTAACTAGAACATGATCCCAAGTAGGCAAGGCAAGTTTGGAGAAAAATGTTGAAACTAACACATTTGATAGGTTCTCCTATCTCATACAATGTGTGGTATTTTTTTGTAATTCATCCACGTGTTTGTTTTTTTATACACATTTCAAAAGAGCCACCCTACTTGACAAGGCACCGTGTGAATAAGCATTTCACTGTCGGACAATTTCTAATCTAGCACAACATTCTCAGGTGGTACGTATGAACTCCTATAACAGTTTTCCAGAAAGTCCAATATGTGTTTTATAAGAATATTCAATACAGCGAGTTGTTATATGTTATATGTTACATTCAAATTTATATTGATTTTATGACCTTGTGCCCTATTTACAAAGGTAAATATCAACAAAAGGTCACCTTAGGGTGTGAATTCTCAAAAGGCCAGACGTCTTATGCAGTTCAATTACATAATATTACACAGCCTAATTAGCAGACATTCAGAAAACAATGTCACTTGCTTGATTGGCCAGAAGGTCCTGCTAGTAGACTGTATCTGATAACAGTCTCTGGCTACAGCTGACTCCAGCTAGTCACTGTCATCAGGCTTCATTAGGGTCAATGACAAGATCTTCAAGTGTGTTTAACTAGCAGAAGTAAACAAAAAAGATTGATGGATCACCCTGCTGCAATGTCATTGGTTCATTTTCATACATATTTGCAAACTGAGGCTTAACTAGTAGCATACACACCCCACCCCCCTTATAAGACATGTGTTCCGACACTGTGATTTGGACTTGCAGGCTGATGAGAAGTCTGTAATATCCAAAAACGGTTTGTCCCGTTCAACTGTTGTTTTGCCATACATATATTATCAGTGATTGTTTCAAGATATTTGAAGTAAAATGCGTCCTCCATGATTGTGCAATGACAATGGCATGCTTCCGTTGCCAGGGTTTTTGTTGGGGTCAGCCCACTGTTGGTTTTCCCATAGGCGACCATGTTAACGTTTTGTCTGATTATAAGAAAACGTGACCTATAAAATGTCTTAAACTTCTCACCTGCTGTTGTCATCATCTCATTGACATGCCAATAGTGAATAGATTTTAACAAAAATTGCATACTTCCAGCTCTCGTAAAATACTTGTATGTGTGACACCCGTCAATATTTACAAATGCCGGCAAGAATTACTCCGCAAACAGGTCACACAGGCACATTGCTGCCAAATATCCTTCCGCTTATTCAAATCATCTAGAAATCCACCATTTTACAGTCAACACTGAACACCTTCTACAATCACACATGAAAATCTCCCTACTCAAATGCACCTATGTCACAGCATGTGGATTTTGTAAAAAAATCATTTCTAAAAAATACACTGCATTTTTCTTCGTGTGCAACGGACAGGAAGTCTAACTAGAACATGACCCCGTCATTGTGAATGTTATTGTTGCAGCACAGGCCTCGACGATTCGAAAGCGAAGCGGTATGAATACGAGTTACAACGTTACAACTACAGACAGTAAGGCCATGCCCAGGCCAAGGCAAGGCAAGGCAAGGGGCCTGGCGTCAAAAATACCCATAGTTTTAATATTTGCAGCCGTGAGGCTACGACTATGCAATTTGCGCTGCTTAACGGTCTCAAATATACGTTTACTACTCACCTCTCCGTTTCGTCCCACCATCTTTAGACTTTACCGCGTTACAACTTGGTTCAAACTTGCCGGCAGAATAATTCTCCTTCCCGTGTTGTGGTGCCACCTACCGCGCGAATTAGAGTCGGAATGCCCCACTGCCTGAATGCATAAAACCTAGCCGCAATGCTCCAACCGCATAGTTGGGATGCTCCATTTTTGGTCGGAATGCCGCACTGATTGTAATATTGTCAAACCTATGCATATATAGATAATACAATTGTATATATTAAAGCATTACATATTAAATGCATAATTAATATAAAAATAACATGTTTCGTTGACTTTCTGTACATTCTTGAAAGTAAACAATGTTTTGTGTTCGTATAGGCCCCTACACGTACGTGTATGATCGTATTACATAACCTATCATGAAATATCGTTTACACTGTCCTTTAATGTGTAGAATGTGTATAAGTCAGATAGTAATAGCCTAATAGGCATCCTGCTCATAGGTGTAGTTGTTGAGTAGATCTTTTATATTGGTTGTTTCGGACGTGTGCCCATACTAATTATATGCTACCCGAGTTGGCATTGTTTTATTGAGCATTTGTGTTTGAATAACGGTATTGTACAAAGTACATTGAAATAAAGCTTGAACAGCAGGCGAATATTTAGAGGCTTGTGTAATTGGCTTCTCTGCTACTGCTTAGCCTTAGTGTTATTGAGCAAATTGTTACACGTTGTCTAGCTGTCTTTGATTTGGAGACCATAGCAATTGTATTGTTTCAGGGAACATACCTTTTTGTTTGAATAACGGCATTGTACAAAGTGCGTTGAAACAACATCAGCAGCTAGCATCTAGCTGAAGTTGGCTTCCGTTTGACTTTGATGACGTGGAGGCCTACATGTCAATCCGTCAATGAGAGTGCCGAACATTAGCAGCTGTCGGATATTCTGTTGAAATTCTGGCTTAAATATTGAGTTGTCATTAACGAGGCTTCAACATTTTAGGTGACAGGTCCGGTTGGTGCTCGACTCTTAAGCATCATGTCGCACACTAACATATATGTACGCACTATATATATATAATATATATACGATGGGGTGGAGTGGAGCATAGGTCACGTGGAGCGCAGTAGCGCAGCGTTAAGAGCTACGGAACGCGGGTTCGAAACCTGTGCGGCGGTGTCGAACCAAGTTCATTTACTGTACATTGCTTCAGTTCACTCAGCTGTACGAATGAATACCTGGCTATAGACAGTGGTGGATATTTGTGTACGAATAGTCTTCGCGCATTAATTGCAGCGTGGCTGAATGCTTCCCAGAGAAGTCGAGATGGTGTTCGATTGAACAGGTCTGCCAGGGAGTAAAGTGTAAAGCACTTTGAGCAGTCCTAAGGACTGGATACTGCGCTATATAAGAACTTATATTTTTATAGGTACATATGATTACACATTCAAACACACCCCCACATACACGCGAACACACACACATACACACTTGCGCACACACAAAGACGAATAAGGTGATGAAAATCATGATTATCAATAATTAGGATGGTGATGATGTAGAATCGTGATGATGATTGATGGTATTGACAATGAACATGAAGAAGAGATCGATGACGGTGATATGATTAAGATGAAAACAACGAAGAAGATGATATGATGGTCAGATTATTATGATGATAATGATCCAAACACTACATGATCGATACAAAAATTTCACACTTGTAAACACTGAGCGTAGCATCAAAACCTGTTAAAACCAGCACAAAATCTGCTAATCAGTCAAATTTAAAACTGTCCAGGCAGAAAACCAGTACAATCACACGACCAATAAGGTAATTTTGTTCACACTAGAAACGAATTCTAGCCCCTCGCGTTGGTTTCGTATCGATTGGTCCACTGGGTCAAAAAACGAAACCCTAGAGTTTGTCTACGAACCCTAGGTTTAAAAACTGCATCTATGACATCCACCAACCATTGACACAACGTCCCCCGCGAAATAACGATCACGTCCATCATCTGCAAGTGACATATGCGCAGGCGCGCCAGTGTAACTTTCAAGTGTGATTCGTCAGAAAATGGTCAGTACTTCGCGGGGAATTATGGAAAATATGGGTGGGGATTTTCAACCGAACTATTATATTTTAATTTATTGACGATGTCATAAAGCAATTATAATAATTTCTTTATGATATATATATATATTATAATATATATATATATATAATTTCTTTATGATATATATATATATATATACATATATATTATAATATATATCATAAAGAAATTATTATAATTGCTTTATGACATCGTCAATAATCAATTAAAATATAATAGTTCGGTTGAAAATCCCCACCCATATTTTCCATAATTCCCCGCGAAGTACTGACCATTTTCTGACGAATCACACTTGAAAGTTACACTGGCGCGCCTGCGCATATGTCACTTTATATTTATATATCTGTTGGGCGCTTGATCTGCAGATCTTCATGTAATCTATAAATGATACAGAAATTAAGAAGTAGTCCACATGCTGGGCACGTTTTCTGAAGTGTAAACGGGATATTCGTTGAATGGTGACGATGCTATTTTTTGTTGCAATCCAACAATGTTATAACTTGTGGTGTGTGGGCCTATGTATTTCACATTTGCAGTTTTAAAACCAAATCAAACCAGATTTATATACACAAAACAACATAGACTGGTTTATCTCTAAAATTAGAATCAGGACTAAGCACTGGCGAGATGAAGGCATGCTCACTTGATCCACTACCAACTAAGCAACTAAATGACAACATGGACAGTATCGTGCCTATCATCATACAAATTGTAAACGCTTCACTCGAGGAGGCAGTCATGCCTGTGCTGCTTAAGCACGCAATTGTCAGGCCATTGCTCAAGAAACAATCACTCAACAAGGACATACTCAACAACTACCGTCCAGTCAGCAACCTAAGCCATCTGTCAAAAGTCATAGAGAAAGTTATTGCGCGAAGGATCATCTCTCATATTTCCGATCAGCGAATGGAAGACTGTTTCCAATCAGCCTACCGGAAGAATCATTCAACTGAAACCGCACTATTGTGTGTAACAAATGCCATGAAAGCCGCTATAGACAATAGACAAGGCACGGCACTAGTTCTTATTGACTTTAGTGCGGCCTTTGACACAATCAATCACAAGATAATGATCCAGCGCCTTCGGTTGCGTTACGGCATTGTTGGCAAGGCGCTTGGCTGGCTGCAATCCTATCTGCAGAGCCGGACCCAGCGTGTGGTCATTCGTGATGCGTCATCGAATACAACTTGTGTGACATCGGGTGTCCCACAGGGTTCGGTGCTGGGTCCTTTGTTATTCTCGTTGTACGTACAACCCATTGGCGACATAATTAGAGCGCATGGACTTTGTTTTCATCATTATGCGGATGATCTGCAATTGTACTGCCATTTTGACCTCACTGCGACTGCGTTGGCTGCTACTCGGCGACGCATGGAGGAGTGTCTAGATATTGTCAATCAGTGGATGACATCAAACTACATGTGCATGAACAACAATAAAACGGAATATCTTCCCGTAGTGCCAAAGAGTGCCGCTGCGCTTATTGACGGCAGTGTGATACGCATAGGAGATGTTACGATTACTGCCTCAAGATGTGTTCGTAACCTTGGTGGCGTTATGGATCGCCACCTCGATTTTAAGAAGCAAGTTTCAAGCATCGTCAGTGTGTGCTCATTTCACCTGCGCCATATTAACCAGATGAGTCGTCGTCAACGCCATTATTACATCAAGGCTTGATTACTGCAATTCACTTCTATACGGCACTTCTGTCAACAACATCGCTCGACTGCAGAGAATGCACAACTCTGCTGCTAGGTTGATCCTACGCCGCCCACGGAGTGACAGCGCCATGCCTCTGTTGTGCATTCTTCACTGGTTGCCTGTAGCACACAAAATCGACTTTAAGCTATTAGTGTTTACATATAAAGCTGTGCATGGCGATGCCCCGAAATATTTATGCGACCTTGTATGCCCATACAAACCAACAAGAGCCCTGCGCTCTACCAACAATAACATGTTAACGGTCCTGCGGACTCATGTCAAAGCTGGGGACAATTCGTTTGCGGTCGCCGCAGCGACTTTGTGGAACACTTTGCCTAATGACATTAAAACGTCTGATTGTCTCTCTACTTTCAAGGCACGCTTAGACTCATTTTTTTAGACTCTCGTTCTTGTCCAATGTGGCACAGTTTACTCTCTGCATTGATTTGTTTTATATCTCTTATGTATTAATTAACCTATTTATATATTTATTTTATACTTACATGTACATTAGTTCAGTTAAATGAATTGACAATGTCTTATTTCTACATAGAACTGTAGCTATGATCATTATTTTAATATATTTATTTAATTACTGTATTTATTCGGATTTTACTAATATTTAAATTTTCTTTTAGAAAATGCATGCTTAATTAGCCATCATTAATACCTCTATCTGGGTTCTACATGTTGTAAAGGGCCACGAACAATTTATAATTGGATCTGGCGCTATATTAAATAAAATATATTATTATTATTATTATAAGGCACTGTTAAAGTGGTTCCGTCATTCGTCTAGCTAAGGACATCGTTTTAACACTGACCAGCCACATACCAATCGTCTTCAACCACATTATTGTTGGCAGCTAATTTTTCATAGACGCTAAAGCGATATGCCATATTATGTTCAACGCCCAAAATACCGATAATCTGGTCTGGAAGACGAAGGCATTTGTGAAAGGGAACCAGGGAAGCGAAGGGAACACATCGTTTGAATTTATTGAGAGGTATGTACTATGCTATCTACATATATGTATATCGTTGTTGTTCTAACTAGATCTGTGACTAAATTCGTCCATTGTCTAGTTCAGTGTCACGGAATTGCGCGACGCAAGAACTACTTAGGAAATGTAATTTACATATGGGCACTTGCGTAGAATCCTGATCCACCTTGATTTCGCAGTTATAACTTGCGTTTTGCCTAACTTTGACACATCAGTCGTTAGTTCAATTATTCAACCTTATCCCACGCATATTTACGTTTACGAATATTGCGTCTTAGTGCACTTTTGAGGCGTACATAGTGCCCCGATTTGCATCAACATACGCCACTATATCGCTCATTTTATGAGCGCGATGCGGTAACGCACGACCGCAGCGGTGTAGAATAATACAAACCGGGTCGCTATTTGGGCTTCAAAAGTGCGCTAAAACACAATAATGTATCCAATTTAGGCAAAACTCAAGTTATCACGGCGAAATCGGGGTGGATCCAGATTCACGAGTGCTTATATTATATACCATTAATATCGTGGCCTGTAAACAAATAGTCGGCCGAAATAAATTATACGGGTTTACTGAGCATCGAAAACTAGACTAGCATTTCAAATTCCAGTTCAGTCACTCTCTAACAGTGACAGGGAAGAGTGGTGAATCTGCCATCTCAATGTTGTGGGACAGATTACCTGGTTGACTTAGTCACACATTTGGATGATAATAATAGTGTAAACTACTCATATTATATGTTCATAAGACTGATATGCAATTAAATATTATATAACACTATTATAACAATCAGTTAGATAGTACACAGAGACCCTTAATATATACTAAGTAACGTAAACAAAACTATATTATCCAGTGTAGATGTCTCCCAAAGGAGTAAATTGACCTGTTACCAACCCCTGTTTACCGCAAAGGGGCAACACAAGTTTCCATCTGGTCAATTAATCACCTTAGTTGAACTCCAAGTCCCAAACATGGGCTACTTCGCTAATGAATCTTCAAGGAGCCTCCTTAGTGGGTCTGTGGGGCAGCAGTGGTGTTATGGCTACACTGACAGTGCTGCAGCTGTTAGTTTCACTGTCATCTACACTCACCCCCTGCCATTCTCTTGTCCCCATTACACTAATGGTAATATCTACTACAGGATTGGCATTAGGACTTTGTGACAGCAGGACTTAATTAGAATAAAGACATAACTCCATAGACTTTTGTCTATGTTGAATATGTTAAAGTAGTTAGTACTCACTAACTAATAAGTAAGTAGGTCCAATTAATGCATCTGTAATTTTAATTGCAATGACAAATGAAAAGTAATTGTAACTGATTTTGTGTAATTGGACCCATCCCTGCTGACAGAACTAGACAAAGACAATTGATTGAAATAAAATGTTATTGAGCAATTAGATTCCACAAAGCATGCTGACTAGTGCTTAATTGCATTAGCTATAATGGTCTCTATTGACCCTTGGACAGTGACAGATGGTAATCCACTGTCTGAGAAACCAGTAGTTTTGGACACTGCCAGCCAAATGTGTCCTTCTCATTAATTAGCACAGTTATGTTAATGACACGTTGGGATCACAGTATCACAACTCAGGCATTAGGTATCTTGTATGGTTTACTATTTTGTAGACTGCAACAAATCTGAAGGACAGCTGTTTTTTAATAGTTTTTTGAAAACTGTGTAATTGATGTAACTAAACTCAATTACACGGAAACATATATTACAATTGCAGGACATGTTCAGAAACATAATCAATTACAGCATTTTTTTTATCAATTATAAATACAATCACATAATTGGACCCAGCTCTGGGTATAATAACAGTTTTCATAAAGTCACCGGGTAGAGGATCATGTTCATGTGTGATAAAGTCACCGGGTAGAGGATCATGTCCGTGTGATAAAGTCACCGGGTAGAGGATCATGTCCGTGTGATAAAGTCATAGAGGATAATGTCTGTGTGATAAAGTCACTGGGTAGAGGATCATGTCTGTGTGATAAAGTCACCGGGTAGAGGATCATGTCCGTGTGATAAAGTCACCGGGTAGAGGATCATGTCCGTGTGATAAAGTCACCGGGTAGAGGATCATGTCTGTGTGATAAAGTCACCGGGTAGAGGATCATGTCTGTGTGATAAAGTCACCGGGTAGAGGATCATGTCTGTGTGATAAAGTCACCGGGTAGAGGATCATGTCTGTGTGATAAAGTCACTGGGTAGAGGATCATGTCTGTGTGATCAAGTTGCCGGTTGTACGACTGGACGCCCGTGGTATAGAATGATAATTGTATGTCATTCTGGTGAAAACAAATGTAAAAAAGTCATATCTACGGGTCCTTAACAATAGAATGTCCACTAGTAATGTCAAAGGGTTGATGGTTAATCATGGCTTGATTGCCTCTGCAAATCTCTAAAGTAAGCCTTAGGAGCTGGCTTGAATTTATGGGGCAATTGGGAGAGCTGGAAGGTCTGCCAGAAACTTGAGGACAAGGAATTCCAGAAGAAAACTGTAAGGAGTGGTTTTCAATCATAATTATGGGTTTTGCATTAAACATTTTAATGTGGGGACCTGAGTTTTTTAAATGTGTTACCAGGTAAAATAAAACAACATTCAAATTGTGTGTAGTGGGGGTATCAATTAATTTGTTTGTGGGTGGGGGTAAATAGGAGGCATCGGTATTTGAAAAGTTGAAAAGTAATTAAAAAGCAGGAGGGGGCATTTTCTCAAGGTACATGTATGTGGCAGAAATTATATTGAGATGTGTGGGAAGGGGGTGTTTAAGTAGTTCAATATGTGTGGATAGTGGGACCAAAACAAGTTCATGACCACTCCCTCAACTGTTTAAATGGAAAAGCCCAGGGGTAGAACTTCAGCATTTATTTTACTAGACAGCAGGACTAGTAAAGACAAAAGTTTACTAGTCCGCCAAAAGGTTTACTAGTCCTGCAAATAAAAAACATAGCACAAATTTAGGTCACAACAATTTTATTTAAAACACAAAAAACCACAGTGTCATCCAGGCCTGGCGTTAACACTGCCTGTCAGTCAGTCAGTCAGTGTCACTCAGAGTCGGAGGCACTACTGTCATCACAGTCGGTGTCACTGCTGTCAGTGTAACTACTACAGTCGGGCCTTGGCCTAAGCGGCTGAGTGTCTGGCCTCCGGGCTCCACCAGCACTCCACAGCTCGATTGCCTCCTTCGGTTCAAATGCAGCGATGTCTGGTGAACTCAGCTGAATGGTCAACAGATCAGTCAGTCGATCTGCCTTCAGGACTGACCGGATGCTGCTCTTCGTCAGCTTCAGCTGACTGAAGCCTCTCTCCGCATCAGCCGAGCTGGCTGGCAGAGTCAGAATGGCGTCAACAAGCCCAAGTATGTTTCCATACTCTGCCTGGTGGGCTGCATTGACACTAGACCATGTCAGCTGTCGCACGTCTGGTGACTGTTCATACAGGATCATCTTCAGAAGTGTCCACTCCGTCTCCACACTGGCAGTATCGATGCCAGCGTCGCGAAGCACAGGGCCAAAATGGTTGTTGAATGTGGCCACAGCGTCATTTCCATAATCACCTGCAGCTTCAGGCCACAACTTGAAGCTAACGATTGACGATGCACGCACAACATCCGAATTGCTGTCAACGAAGCGACCCTCCAGACAGCTGACCATGTTGCCCAAGATCTGCAGTCGGGTCTGCTTGGCGAAGACAGCACCTGTGAGTGTCTCACCATGGAAGTCTTCCATGCGCGCCAAGGCACGCTCCTTGGCAGTTGTGGTCGTCTTGTGACGTTCTCAATACCAGCGAAGGCAGTAGAGACGACACCATTCACTGCATACCTCACGTACACTATCTCCGCTTCCGTGATGGACGCATCTGTCGTACCGTCACTGATGAGGGCGAGAAAGTGAGCACTCTCCAGGTGCTGTGCGAGGTGACGGTGCTCAACCTCAGCGATGACACGCACGAACTGCTTGCATGCCTTGTCATTCCGATAAGTGTTCTCCGCATCAAGGCCCTTCTGTGCGTCGAGGGTACACTGCCACACATAATCTGTGAACTGACGCCGGTGCTTTGCTATCGCGTGACAAGTCCTGAAACATCCAATGCAGGAAATATTAAATATCATAGTAGTAAGTAAATACTGAGTATAGTCACAACATAACAACCTTCCTCAGCAAACAGTGAATACTAAAAACATCCTCACTTTCAAAACAAAACTTGACGAAGATTTGAAGATGGGCAGGTTTAAATTTTAATAAAAGCACAAAAATCACAAGACAAGCCACGTTCTCAAAACCAAAAATATGATGCATAAAGGCGGGAAATACAACACTAAATAGTATTACTTTTGAACCCGAAGATCCAGGCAAGTTATAACACAGATCTACATCAAATGCAAATTAATAATTTCCCATGGCATTGTTTACTGCACGGCACGCTTGAAATGAGAGATAACAGAGAAATGAGGGATAATAATTTAAACCATATAGTGCTAACCCTAACAAAGTACAATCAAACACAATATTTTTTTACATTTTATAACATTATATCTATCATTGAGCAGTGGTAAGTCACATACCCTCTGTCTATCTTTGAGCAGTGGTTAGTCACATATCCTCTGTCTATCATTGAGCAGTGGTAAGTTACATACCCTCTGTCTATCATGGAGCAGTGGTTAGTCACATACCCTCTGTCTATCATTGAGCAGTGGTAAGTCAGATACCCTCTGTCTGTCATTGAGCAGTGGTTAGTCACATACCCTCTGTCTGTCATTGAGCAGTGGTAAGTCACATACCCTCTGTCTATCATTGAGCAGTGGTAAGTTTCATACCTTCTGTCTATCATTGAGCAGTGGTAAGTCGCATACCCTCTGTCTATCATTGAGCAGTGGTAAGTCACATACCCTCTGTCTGTCATTGAGCAGTGGTAAGTCACATACCCTCTGTGTGTTATTGAGCAGTGGTTAGTCACATACCCTCTGTCTATCATTGAGCAGTGGTTAGTCACATACCCTCTGTCTGTCATTGAGCAGTGGTAAGTCACATACCCTCTGTCTATCATTGAGCTGTGGTAAGTCACATACACTATGTCTGTCATTGAGCAGTGGTAAGTCACATACTCTCTGTCTGTCATTGAGCAGTGGTAAGTCACATACCCTCTGTCTGTCATTGAGCAGTGGTTAGTCACATACCACCTGTCTGTCATTGAGCAGTGGTAAGTCACATACCCTCTATCTATCTTTGGGCAGTGGTCAGTCACATACCCTCTGTCTATCTTTGAGCAGTGGTTAGTCACATACCCTCTGTCTATCATTGAACAGTGGTTAGTCACATACCCTCTGTCTATCATTGAGCAGTGGTAAGTCACATACCCTCTGTCTGTCATTGAGCAGTGGTTAGTCACATGCCCTCTGTCTATCATTGAGCAGTGGTTAGTCACATACCCTCTGTCTGTCATTGAGCAGTGGTAAGTCACATACCCTCTGTCTGTCATTGAGCAGTGGTAAGTCACATACCCTCTGTCTATCTTTGAGCAGTGGTTAGTCACATACCCTCTGTCTATCTTTGAGCAGTGGTTAGTCACATACCACCTGTCTGTCATGTAACAGTGGTTAGTCACATATCCTCTGTCTATCATTGTGCAGTGGTAAGTTACATACCCTCTGCCTATCATTGAGCAGTGGTATGTCACATACCCTCTGTCTATCATGGAGCAGTGGTTAGTCACATACCCTCTGTCTATCATTGAGCAGTGGTAAGTCACATACCCTCTGTCTGTCATTGAGCAGTGGTTAGTCACATACCCTCTGTCTGTCATTGAGCAGTGGTAAGTCACATACCCTCTGTCTATCATTGAGCAGTGGTAAGTTTCATACCTTCTGTCTATCATTGAGCAGTGGTAAGTCACATACCCTCTGTCTATCATTGAGCAGTGGTAAGTCACATACCCTCTGTCTGTCATTGAGCAGTGGTAAGTCACATACCCTCTGTCTGTTATTGAGCAGTGGTTAGTCACATACCCTCTGTCTATCATTGAGCAGTGATTAGTCACATACCCTCTGTCTATCATTGAGCAGTGGTAAGTCACATACCCTGTGTCTATCATTGAGCAGTGGTAAGTCACATGCCCTCTGTCTATCATTGAGCAGTGGTAAGTCACATACCCTCTGTCTGTTATTGAGCAGTGGTTAGTCACATACCCTCTGTCTATCATTGAGCAGTGATTAGTCACATACCCTCTGTCTATCATTGAGCAGTGGTAAGTCACATACCCTGTGTCTATCATTGAG